>PVIR01031640.1:0-19274 GCA_004026965.1 Petromus typicus
TTATGTTTTATTTAGTAGAATAATAGGTAGCTATTTACTGATCTTGAGAGCCAAACACTATTGTCATTCTGAAATCATTTTTGGAGATCCAAGTACAACTTAAATATTTTAGGTACAGATGAGAGCTATTTATGAAAGCATGGGTTGCAGATAGAGGTTTTTAGCTCAAGATATCTCCTACTAGGATTTTAGTCTGACTTTGGATGTTGTGGAGGAAATTTTTCTAAATTATCTTTATTGGATTTATACTACTACGCTGATAAAGGTTAGCATCATTCCCACAGACTGAGCTTTTGTTAATTCATGACCAAGGGAAGTAAAAACATCTGGACAGTTCATCTTTTCATTATCACCAGCTGAATAGACAGTTAATGAGGTTACAAAGCTCTTGAAACTTTATTGGCAGCTAGCAGATGTGCCACAATGTTAATAATAGAAATTTTTATATTTCAGAGAACCCTAAAAGTCATTTTGATTGACATATTTCATATTGGGGCTACAGAAGTCAAGTGACTTTCCCAGAGTCACACCTGACTCCTGGCAGGACAATGGCTCCCTCTCTCTTCCTTCCACTGTACCAGGCCCCTTCGGAGCAGAGCCAGCATGCAATGATGGTGATGAAGGAATACAAATTCTGTTTCCAAGGGTATATACTCAATAGATGACAAATACACAACAATTACTGTAAAGTACACAAAAGTCAGTGCAACACAGAATGAGGAGGGCAATAGGGGGAGTGTAAATGCACAAACATTGGCCCAACATATCAGTGCGTGTGCTCTGTGGGGAAAGATTGATCATCATGAGCAGAAATGAACCATTTTACACAATTCTCCAATGTGTTCCAGTTAAAGGAGAGCTTTTCTCTGGGGAGTATCAGACCCAGTTTGTGGATAAAGGAAATGGGCAGATTAATTTTGCCAGGGAAATTGGCCTGTAATACTTTAGAATGTTTTAAATTAGGACTTACATTAAGTCTTGTGTTACTTGTCTGCCTGGATCGTTTTTCCGCCAGGAGGTCTTTGACCGTATGCTTCACTCTCACACCTTGGTACACGCGTTTGCTGTAGTCTCCTGGGACTTAAGCAAATGGAATGGTCATAATCTCACACAGGTGGAGACATGAGGTCAGTCTCACAAAGGACTGATTCAAAACCTGATGTTTGTGATGCAATTTTCTTGTTAGAGCAAGAGAAGTCTTGAAGTGGCTTTAGCAGTCCTGTTTTTTTGTCCTTGACAGAAACTCATCCAAGCTCCACAGAAGTGAAAAAAAAAATTCTTCTGTACTCTACAAACCAGCTCTTCAACACGCCCTGTTTCTACTATTCTGGTTTGTCAAATTTAACTCCAACAGGACTTACAGTTTATGTTGTAATCATAAGATAAAGGAATTGGATTACAACTTGGAACAATTATTGCTATTCTACTACATAAGATAGGAGTTAGATTTTCATGATTCAGATTAGCAAGAGACAGTCTTCCTGTCCCATCAGATTGTACCTGTGTGAGGGAGTAATTCACCTGGATTCCTTTTAGATTATATTGCTAGAAAAGAGTCCCTTGTCTGTTTATTGCACTAAACAAATATGTTTTGGTTTTAAAAGTGTGGTAATCACACATGAAGAGCAATAGCTTTTAACTAGTCCAAACAAAAGGAAGGGGTTATTTATTCATTTAACAAATATTCTTTAAGGATTTACTGAAGATATTATAGGGCTTGACAATTTATAGCTATTATTTTTTAACTCGATCAATTTTATAGATGAGAACACTGAGGACTGGAACTAAGTTATTTGCCCATGTTTTATAAGTTGCTCATAAGCAACAGAGCAAGGATCCAGACTCATCAGTTTGTTACACTAACAACTATAAAAATGTACTGTTTTCACCAACTAGAGCTGTACACAGATATACAGAAAAACACTTTCCCAACATTCAAAAATTTATCAACATTGCTTGTAGGGATGGTAAGCCCTTTGTTATTGCGGATGGAAAGCAATGAGTAGAGAGCCTTTTGTTGGACTAGTCTACAGACCTTTTGTTTAAAAGCATTTAAGCACTGCATTAGTGGTTGGACTAAGCATCATAACATATATTTTCCTTTTGCTTTATTAGTACATGTGTGTAGTACATAATGTCGACATTCTTGGTGGGAAGTTGAAATGTGTATAGAACAGATCTTAATTTCTTTTTCATCCTCCCTCCCTCCATCTATCATTGACTTATCTGTTGATCCTCTTTTTTTTTTTTTTGTTTTGTTTTGTTTTGTGTACAGTTGACATTACTCGTGTGGAATTGGTACATGTACCAAACACATCCCAGTTCCTTTTTTTCATCCTTTCCTTTTCCTTTCTCTTCCCTTCCCTTCATTTGTTGATCCCAAAAAGCTACAACCAGAGGCAGGGTTGTGCACTGGGTAGAAAATGCCTTTGGGCTAAAAGTCAAAGTGAGCATAGCCACACATTAATCATCATCCCATTGGACCTGGCCATCGCTCTGCTAGGCATATACACAAAGGAATTAAAAGATTCATATCACAGTGACATATGTGCACCCATGTTTACAACAGCTCAGTTTGTGATTACTAAGTCTTGGAAACAACCCAGATGTCCATCAACAGGAGACTGGATAAAAAAGATGCAGTTCTTTTATAGAATGGAGTATTACTCTGCCACTAAAAATGATAAGATTGAGTCATTCATACTCAAATGCATGCACCTTGAGGATGTCCTCATAAGTGAAATAAACAGGTCACAGATATGTAAATATCATATTTTTTCTTTGATATGAGAATATGAAGTTATAAATGAGTTATAGTATCTATAGTTGTTATTGCATAGTAGAAAATATTTAAAAGGAAAGAGTATAAGGGTAAATAATGGGAAAATGAATGTGGTAATAATAAAGAAAAAAGAAAGCAAAGATTGTGTATATGGGGGCGGGGGATGCAGGGCAGGGGGAAAAGGGAAAAAATGAAAATCAAATCATGTCATATCTGGTACAAACTCTTAATGTTGAATGCAATTATGATGTATATTCATATTGTACCAATAAACATAATTTTTAAAAGAATTGTCTTAGGAGACTCACAATCTCTCACTTCCATTTTCTTCATGTAAAATAGATATAAATCTCTAAAGACAGCTAAAAAGTGATTATAAGGAAAAATAAGGTATTTATATATAAGAAAATGGTTTGAAAGCTACCAAGTTACATAAAGAACACCTATATAAAGATATAGGAAAAATTTATGTTCCAAGAAAATATATCACTTAATTTAAATAAAGTTGTATGCAATTTTAATTCAGCAGAAATTTGAATTTTTTTGGTCTGATTTTGACAGAATTTAGTGTATTCATCTTTAACTCTTTAAAGAAGTTTGAAGTACAGTACTTCTTTGATATCAGTCTCAAATATAAAGCATAATTTTGGAGTTTGTTCCAGAGAATTCTAAATGTGCTTCAAGAATTGAATATAACTTATTTTATTTGAAAAGCCTAATGTTATCTTTATTCACTTATTAATATTAATATTATCATTTTTTTTTGAGACAGGGTCTCACTTTATAGTTCAGGCTGGCCCTGAGCTCAGTCTTGAGCTCATAACAATCTTCCTGCCTCAGACTCCCGAGTGCTGGGAATACAGGCATGAGCCACCGTGCCCAGCACTGTGGTATGTGGTTCTGATTACTGGTGGGCATGAGTCTCCACACCCAACATTGTTGTATGTGGTTACCAGGGGTTGAACCCAGGACCTTGCACTTGCAGAGCAGGTGCCAGAACCACTGAGATAAATCTCTGGCCCACCAATTATTATTTTTAATATGTCAGTGCTATCTAGTGGAGAAACACTTTAAATAGTTAAAATGCTTTCTATTTTAAAGTAATATACAAAGGGGAAGGGGAACTAGAGAGGATGGGCAGGGGAAAGCAAAGAAGAGAAAAGCATTTAATGATAAAAAGGAAAAAGGGAAAGGGGGATAGAAGAAAGGAAAGAAACAATTTGATGGTAAAAACAAAACATGGAAACAAAATTATATATATAGGGGTCTGTATGTATATAGAGGGCTATATGTATACAGAGGGGTTGTAGGGAGGGCAGGGAAGTAGAAAATGAGAATCAAGATAAACACAGGTATAAATTCTCAATGTTGAATGCAATCAAAATGTATATCTAAAATATACCAATAGATTCAATGAAGGAAATTAAAAAAAAAAAACAAAACCAAAAACCAAGACATACATAGGTACAAATTCTCAATGATGAGATCATTATCATAATGTATACCTAAAATGCACCAGTAAACTCAATAAAGGAAAAAATAACACAAATGTTTTAAATTCAACAATAGAAATGTGTCTAGGATATTCAGAGAGACATTGAATATATCACTTTTTTTGTTGGAGAAAGAAGGAAGTCAGAAGGACATCTGGTCTGAGGCTTAGAGGAAGAAGTGGGTGGCACCATAGACAACAGCATTCTATGGATAGGGGACAGCGTGGGCAAAGGCCTGGGGGCAAGATCAGGCAGAGTGTGACAGGGGAAGTAGTAGGAAATGAGTCTGGGAAAACACGTGGGTTAAACTTGACTAGACTGTTATATGGATAGAACACTATTGACTTCATGCTGTCGGCAATGAGCCTCTAGGGGCTCTGGAGCAAGGGAGTGGTGTGGTTCAATTTGCATGTTAGACAGGCTCTTCTGGTAGTTGTGTGGGAGGTAGATATGGGAATCGCAAAGCCTTAGGGAGATGGGTCAAGAGGATTCGAGAATAATTCAGAAAGAGATAATGGGGTCTGAGTAGTGGCAGACAGATGGACAAGGATCAATCAGATGTGAAAATTACTTACATATGGGACATAAACGAGAAAGGAGGCTCAAGAGTGATTCTCAGATTTCACCATTACTCTAGGACATGTTTCAGAGTCATCTTGACTTTGAAAAGAGTGAAACCAGTAAAAAAGATGGAATATGTGACAAAGTCAGATACAGAGAAGAATGTGTGCCTGACACTCTGGAATGGAATAGGCCAGATACATGAACAGGTCAAGATACTATGAAGAACTGAAAAATTAATATTCTGAGGATTCCTGTGATGCTAATTTCTGACCGCTATCAGAGGAGGAGAAAAGAGTCTTATCAAAAGACATTGGGAGCTGACTGAGGAAGAAAGAGTAAAACCTGGAGACTAAGGATTTTAAGAAAGATAGAAAAAGTATCAGATGCAGTAGAATGGTCCAGGAAGCTAAAGATAGAAAAGCATCCATTGCTTTCAATGCAGTGCCTTAGCAAGAATGATTTTGCAACTGTGGTGTGGCTAGAAGCCAGATAGTATCAGGATAGGAGGCTGAGAAAGAGGATTGTACCTTTTGAAATTTGAATGAAAAAGGGAAGTGAGAGACTGGATGATGATTAGGGAAGATTTCATTGTCAGGAAAAGTATGCTTATGTCGATAAAAATAATTTATGTATTTATAGATGGGAGAGTATTGATATTTAAAGAAGAGAGAGGGTCTAAAGATTTTGGAACAGTGAGAAAATGATAGTGGGTCTTTAAGAGGAAGAGATGAATTGGGGTCAAGGATCAGAATGAACCTTAGTCTCTCAGAATGGAATAAAAAGGGATGGGACTGGGCAGTGAGTAGATGGTATGGTTCCTGACTGAGGAAATGCTAATAAACTGGGAGCAGCTGTAGTAGGAGAGTAATTCAGATACTAAAGGTTGGAACAAAGCAGGGGTCAAAGCTAGGCAAACTGAAAATATATACTAGTGGTTCTTTAACTGTGATCTCTCTTTTTTTTAATCAGCATAGACATTGGCTAGTTAAGATTGCAGATGCAAAAGATTCATGCCAGAGGCACATATATGCACCCATGTTTATAGCTGCTTAGTTTGTGATAGCTAGATCTTGGAAACAACCAAAATGTCCGTCAACTAGATACTGGATAAAGAACATGTGGTTCTTTTATAGAATAGAGTATGGCTCTGCCATAAAAAAATGATGATTGAAGTATTCATACTTAAATGGATGTACTTTCAGGACATTCTCTTAAGTGAAATAAATAGGTCACAGATGTGTAAATATCATATCTTTTCTCTGGTATGAGAAAATGAAGATGTAAATGAGTTCTAGTACATATAGTAGATATTGTGAAATAGAAAATATTAAAAGGAAATAGGGTGTAGGGGTAACTAAAGAGCGGAAAAATAACGTGATGGTAATACAAAAGGAAAAGCCTGTGTATATGGGGGTGGGGGGGTTGTGAGGTGGGCAGAAGGGAGGAGGTGGGGGGAGGGAGAAGAGTACATCCTGTATTTCTGAGGGCAGGGGAATGGGAAAAGAATCAAGTCATGTCATATCATATACTGGTACAAATTCTCAATGCTGAAATTGACTATGATGTGTACATAAAATGTACCAATAAAGATCTGAAAAAAATAATGTAGATTAACAGCCTCTGCTCCAAAGTACTAAATCGGAACTCTTAGGGACGGAGCCTCACTTTCTAGATGATTCTGATGTTTTAGTTGCTTTTCCTCATTGCAGAGAGAAAATACCTGACACCTCAAATTAAAGGAGGAAAGGTTTATTTAGTTCACAATTTGCAGAGATTTCAATCATTGGCTAGCTCCAAGGCAAAGTGGCACTGCAGACAGGCATCAAAGGAGAAACAGACCACAGCAGGCAGAAGGCAGCAAGAAGCAAGCGAGTAGCAAGCCACAAGTGACAACATCAGCGTCTGTCTGTCCCTTTATATTTTATGTAAGCTCCCTGCCTCTAGGGTTGGTAGCACTCACACTGAGAACTGTACCAAACCAATCAGTGGACTAATTTAATAATTATACACCCTTAATCCCAGCACATATACTAAATCCAGCCGCCTCAGAGAAGCTCCACCTATGACTGCATGACATTTTGCAGGAACGTCTAGACACAAGCCATAATACTGGAGTTTGAAAGTCAAACATGCACATAAGAGTAAGACCTTTATAAAGTCCTCCTGTATGTGGGAGAACAGAGTGAGGGTCAACTCTAACCTAAGCAACCCCAGCTGGTCCAGAAGGAAAACACCTGAATGACTGATGGCAGGTGTAAACTTAGCCACGCTTGTGAGGAAGGAGAGAATGATCCTTTGTACATTTACTGACAGTATTGCCTTTCATTTTCTTTGAGGGCTCAGTCTGAATTAGCAACTTAATGTTTATACATGTGTCAAAATATGTAGGGGAAATATGTCTGTGGTAAATAATTTTAACAAATAACTAAATAGCAATAATAAGGGACTGAAGTTCATGAGATGGCAAATAATCAGATCAAAACTTTTGAAGTTTTGTCATAAAAGTCTTATGTACCATTTGGCACTGATTCAGTGCAAAGTATGGGGTTGCATGTCACCAGGCATGCAAAATCAGTTCAGTAGGTATAGCTGATGGACTTAAGATCCTATTTTACTTGAGAAATAAGACATTCAGGTGTAAACAATAGGAAAGGGAGAAGAGTACACTCTGTATTTCCGAGGACAGTTTTGCGGGAAGGAATGGGACATGGGCTGGACTTCGAGGCTGTAGATAGGTTGGGGGGAGGGGGAAAGGCCTGGCAGACAGCGCATGCGCATGGCTAGTCATCCAGAGGCAGGAAGGAATGATGTTGTTTGGAAGGATAAAGAGCAGCACATTTGAAGTTTCTAGATTTGAATGCATCTATATGTAGATGAATTTTAAGTATTTATCCCCAGGTCTGACCTGAACTTGCATGCCTCATGGACATGTCAAATTCTCCCTGTCTGAATTTAGCTTCATTTCCCCTTCCATTTTGATTTATTGAAACCTGCCCTATCTCTGCCGATGGCAACTCTGTTCTTCTAGTTGTTCAGTCCTAGAGTTATGGACCCTTACATCTTTGACTCTTGTCTTTTTCACATCTGTCACAACTCATCTTTTAGAAACTCATGGAGGTGCCACCTATAAAATAGATCCAGCATCTGTTGACCTCTCGGCACTTTCACCCTCAATCTACCAATCTGCTAATCTATGCAGATGTTGTCCTTTCTAGCAGTCTTCCTGATTCCACCTTTCTTCTTGCCCCCCTCTACTCTCAACACAGCAGCCAGAGAGATTATTTAAATAAGGAAGTGCAGTTGCATCACTACTCTGCTCAAACCCTTACCACGGTTCTTCATTTTACTCAGAGTAAAAACTAGAGTCCTTACAATGCCCTCCACGACTCTATCCCTTGATAGCACTGTTTTCATCATTGTTGCTCCATTACAGTAGCCAGTTTCTGAAATGCACCAATCACATTTTGCTCTAGGACTTCTGCACTGGCTACTTGTACTGACTTATTCCCTTACTCCCCTTTTCTGCAATGTTGTTCTTTTATTTCAGGTTGAGGCTTAAATGATATCTTCTCAATCAGAAAGTATTTAAGTTGCATCTTGCCCATTAAACCGTCCTGATGTGCCTTATCCTATACTACCTATTATTTCGATGTAGCACTTTCCAATGTATAAAGCCCTTATGATTTTCCTATTTAGAAGTTTGTTGCCTGCTCATTGCAAGAGTATAAACTCTGTAAGATAAAGGATCTTGGCTGTGCATACCACTGGGTACATCCCAAATGCTAGACTCTGACACAAAGAAAGTTCCTATAATATCTGTTGGATATATTTTTTAATAGTGGTTAATATAATAAAGGTTCTGGAGGACTTAAAAATATGGCTGCAGAAATTTGCTTAACAAGTGGGACACATTCTGAGAAATAAGTCAGTGTCATTGCACAAATATCAGAGAGTACTTATGCAGATGAGGGAGGCAATGATGTCATTGGATGACATCTATGAGACCGCTGTCCTAAATACAATCATCTACGGAGTGAACTATTGTGTAGAGTGTGACCCTACTTTATATTGTAGGTGATGAAAAACAACACAATTTTCAACATATGTGTATTGTGTCTTTTATCATGTTTTTTGGAAAAATTGGAGAAGATTTTGAAAGATTAATCAGAGGATAGAAACAAATTGGTTGAGATGAGGCAAATCAGAAAGCAGGTAGCCCCAAACAGTGGGAATGACAAAGAAAGGGCAGATTTAAGAGACTTTTTCCTAACATATACAAACACATACAAACAGAATGCCTTGATTATAAAGAAAACCAAGAAGGCAAAGAAGAGAGCTGATTTTGATGGGGAAGAAAAAAAATTCAGATTTGAATATGTTGGACGTTGTGATGCTGTAATGAAAAATAAAAATATCCAGTAGATATGTAAGAACTTAGACCTAAATTAGAACTATACATTTTAGAAACATCTTTAAACCTACAGTAATCATATTTATGAAAATAAAGCTCTTTGCAACAAGAGAAGAGTAGATGTCCAAGCATAGAGCCTTGGTAAATAGCTACAGCTCCTATGTTCAGGGGCAGAGGAAGAAAAGGCCAGAAAGAGTCATGTATTGGAGTGGAAGTATCAGGGAAATTAAAGAACAAAGGAGTATAGAGAAAGAGGAAGAGCCAGTGGTTCATGTATCTGGCATCGAATAGGTACTCAAGAAATTCCTGTGGTATATATCGTATACTTTAAAGAAACTGAAGAAAGACCAGCATTGTAGGAAAAGTGAAATTGTTTAGAAGCTGGGAATAAGTAGCTCCTTAAGAGATAAGGATGAAGCCCATTTCTTCTTTTGGGACTTGCAGGGAACTGAGGTCATAAGTAAACGGAAGTGGTGAGGTAGACCATGTTCCAAGGCAGGAGTAAAGAAAAGCAAAAGCAGACAATTTTTGCAACAGCATGGAAGATAAAATAGCTTAACAAAACAGTGAAGCCTGATATAAATTATTTAAAATCATGCCTGGTGTTATTTTCATGTTTTTCAAGATTTTAACATTTTAACTTTTCTCCTTCCTTCCTGCCAGTCCTCTTTCTTTCTTTCTTGGCATATTAACCCATGTGTTCACATTGAGCTACATTCCTAGATCTTTTATATTTCTTATTTTGAGATGGTGTTTTGATCAGCCACTAAGTTTCTCAGGCTGGGTACAAATCTGTGATCTTTGAGGGTCCTTCAGCTCTGCAAATGGTAGTAGTGTGTCACCAAGACTCCTTCATAAGAGCCAGGAAATTTCTTAATCTACCCTGTTTCTTTTTTTTTTTTAACTGAAGTAATATTTGTAGTTCTCAATGTTGCCAACATTCTTACTTCCAAACATTTTTTCCCCCTGTGCGTTGTGTTTATTTAGAGGATCCACACCTGCATAGCCCAGGAGAGCTTAAGAGTTTTTATTCAAATCCTCTGGATACAGACTTGCATTCAGATCAGTTGTTGAGAAAACAAAGACAAGTGTTTCCGGAGAGAAAGCACAAGCAAATTTATCAATAGGAATCAATTCATCCCTGAGAATTTGGAGGAAAATCGGGGCAGTCGATCAGACTATGCACATGTAGTACATGGTTTCCCCTGCATCCCCCGTTTGAGTGCAGAATTTGGTTAGTAGTAAACTTAATGGTGGTATTGCTTTAATAACAATTTTGGAAAAAGAAATATTTTCTCCGTGAAATTGAACATGTACATTCTGAAATTGGTTTAATACTTAAAATATAGGTGATTCCTAAACTGTTTCTATTATTACATGATAAGGGCATTTGTGATGGAAATATTTGTATTTTACTAATTTTGAGGCATTTTAAGGAGTACATTTTCTTAGTTTTAAGTCTTTCTAGCTTCTAAGTGAGTGCTTGGAACATAAAGTAAGGGAATAAAAAGATTGGGAAACAAACAAAAGAGAAAGGAAAAATTAAAAAATCAAGCCATTCCATAACTTCAGAAAAGAAGTTATTGTTTGAGGTCTACAACTGGACTGTGGCCTTATGAGGACAGTAGGTGACTTCTGAATTATGACTTTGATATTTTCACTCGAGACACAACAGAATAAAATCCATGAAAAATGTGTAAATAACAGACAAATAGGTTTGTTCTTTTCTATGCTTCTTAGGAAAATGACAGAGTGAGGTGCCAGATGGTGCAGGGGCAAGACAGTGTGTCTGAACACTGGCCGAGCTGTGAGCCCTGGTGCTGGGTATCCTCTCTTTACCCCACTCTCCCAGATTGGATCAAGTGGTACCAGCCCTATGCCCAGTTTTGTGGTCCCACTTCTGACTGGGAAGATGATAAGTGTTTTTGCTGTGGAGCCCTTGGGGAGAGCTCAGGGAGAGGCAACACAGACGCTCCAGATCACCAGCTAATCTTAAAATGTTCCTCTTACTAAGGAGAAAATAATATATATTATTTTTAAAGTCTTACATTGGAAATATAGTCTGAAATTTTAATGATGCAAGGTCAACTGTTTAGCCACATGTTAGGCTTCTGCTGCAGTTCGGTTTGTCTACACTCCAGGTACCCACAGCTCCTTCCGACTTCCCCTCTCCGCCCATTTTTTTAATGCTCATCCCAAACAGCACGACTTTCCGTGACCAATTCCATGTTGCAGAAGATAGATACCCTGAGAACTTTAGCAGTCTGCTTATCTTTTGAGATTAGACTTCGAAAAGATGTCATTTTAAAAAACACCACATTTTCTTTCAAGATTCTTTTGAAGTATTTCCTTTGTCATCATGTAGTGACTTTTAAAATGCTAATGTGCGTATCTCATTTGTTCCTGATGTTGTGAGGTTTATTCCATATTGACACTAACGTTTGTGTCTTCAAGATGAGCAGAGATGTGTATGCCATTTGAATTCAGGAAATACAATCTTAGTCTTATCCTTTTGATATGTTAACAGAATTTCCTTTATCCTTTCACTTAAAAGTCTAAATAAGATACTTAAACAAAAGATGTTTAAAGTTTTGTATAAATGAAAATTGTTTATCTAGATTTTTTTAATAATTCAGAACTGACTGGAGGTTATTACATTTAACATAAAACTTCACAATGCTACTATAAAACAGTATATTCAAGTCATCATTTTATAAAAATAATGTTCAAATAAGATCTTTTAAATACATCAAAATTAAATCCAACAAGGAGTAATTAAAATATAGTTAGAATTGCTAAAGATTTACCAAGAGTGCTAAATATTAGTCTGTGGTCAGAGTTTTTATATTTTTGATATATTCAAAGTTAGTGCTATTTTTTCTCTACTTTTGCTTTATGTTATAACTTTGTGATGTCAAAGATAAACATTAGGATGACTAAAACTTTTTACCTGATTATATTAGTTGCCATTGACTTACCACTTTCCATTCTCAATGATTCTGGTAAATTTCCTTCCCAACAGCAACACAAGGCACCCGTTGAATGGTGTCCACTCCTTGGTTGGGGATCCTGTCTCCTGGGCAGGTCAGCCTGATCCTAGTGGAAAGCCTTCTGCACAGGATAGAGATGCTTCTCAAAGACTTCTTTAGATTTGATTAAATGCAAATCCTTTGGTGTATGTTTCTCTCCGATTTGCATCCCCGACATAGGTTATATATGGAGGTACTGTTTTCCCCTCCCTGAGTAGATTTTTATTCAGTAACAATGAGTTTCCATTAGGAACAAACTCTCCTGATGTTTATTATGGAAACAAAGCATCCATTATTTGTTTCCTGAATAGCAGTAGCATTTTTCCATGCCTTAACTTAGGGTTAGATTTTAAAAGGTAGTGTGCATGTATGTGTGAAAAACCTATAATTCTCAGGAGATATCATGCCTGTTAGTCAATGAATTTTAAAAAACTGAGCATCTCTCAGGTGTAGATAAAATCATAGGAAGAGGTTTTCATTTAGAAATACAAATAAAAATTAATACAATTAGAAGTATCTGAGCTACAGCAGATGTTTCTAAACTCTACAGTACATTAGACTCATCTGTGAAGCTGGTGCCCAGCCCCTACTCCAGTGGAGCTCAAAATCTTTTTAAATAGGGCATAGACAACTGACTTTTAAAATGAAATCTCTTGCTTTTTACACAAGAGTCTTTGATGCATAGTCAGGGTTGTGAGTTCCTCCTCAAGGAAATCTCTGGAAAGTTTAGGCACTTTCTGACATTATCTTCATTCACCTACAGATGCCACTTTACCTAATTTTGGTTCTATCACTTGGTTTTAAGAAGATGAGAAGCTGGCATTCTCCTGCGTACCTTCCTCATGATTTCAGGTTTGGACAGTGCTTGGTATTTCAGGGTTCACCTGGGCACCATCTAATGATCTTCAGGACTGATGAAATCTCCAGTCAGAGTATGACCTAGAGACTTCAGGCTCCCTGAGACTGGTCAAGAGGTTCTACAAGGCTCAAATTATTTTCATATTAAAACTAATATTCTTCCTTTACTTTTTTATTCTCTTGTGGACACACAGAGTACAAAGACTATTAATACATGGCATATACTGTCATAGTAGATTGAGTGGAGAAGCACGTATGAGGAGCTAGCTGTTTCTATGAAGCTAGATACTTAAAAATCTGCAAAAATCTAAAAACATCCCCCCTTCTCATTAATTTTTATATGGAGAACAGATTTTTTAAAAATTAAAGTTATCTATGTTAACAGGTTGTTGTTTTAATAAGTTAAAGGGTTTCAGTTTTTTTAAAAAAAATTGATTTAAAAACACACAGATATGGGTATAAATTACGTAAAGAAAGTTGTAGGCATCCTCAGTACGTTTTAGGAGAGTAAAGAGTCCTAAGACTGGAAAGTTCAAGAACTTCTTTTGAAGGATGTCTGTAGTTTAAGGAAACTTCTGGAGTGTTTGAATGCACACATTTAACAACTTTGTATCTCTGCTTCTCTCACTAACAGAACACACCTCTTGAGGTTTCTACATTTTAGGGAGATATCAAACGAGAAGAAACTGGTCACCGTTTTTTAGTTTCTAGCCTCTGTTTCCTTTGGAAAAGAGTATTTCCACCATGACTCTACAGCTGGAGTGACTGTGTCCTTTTCCCCACTGGGAAATGTTGGCTTTCTCCTTATGGATCTTATACTGCCTTCCTCAGGATCTCTTGCAGTGTTTATGAAACTTAGCCTGTCTCAGACTTTCTGTGTTGAAATATGTGATGATTAGGTAAGATAATCTATATTTTAAATGAGTCTTTCCCCATATAATTCTTAAATACTAAAGGTTGAGGGTTTCTGTTACAGATAGTCACAACTGTCTATTTATCAACTGTCTATCTATCAACCTCCTGATGACTCGGGGTTGTTCAACTAGGCAAGGCTTTGGTTCTGCTTTTGTTTAAAGTATTCTGTCAAAGTAAAGCAGACTTCACTCACCTTGGGTTGGTCTAAAGTTCTATGGACATTTCAGGATTCAGCCCAAATGTTAGCTTTGGGTGACTGTTCATCAGAATTGAGCCTTGGCCCATTTCCTTGTGATTCTTGTTTGACTCTCTAGTGACACTGACTTGCTGCTTTCTATTTAAAAATATATTTATTTATTTAATGCCATGTAATAGTTGTGCATATTTGCTTTAAATTTGGTCAGGAGTTTGCATATGTACCTTTCATTCGCAAGTAGAGTCTCTTTCTTTCTCCACAGCCTGGCAGCACTTAGCATTGTTAATGGTGCTTGATACCTCGGTCCTCCGAGAATACTCGCAATGCTAGGCCATATACAGTATCTGGAAAAACTATAGTTTCTGGGCACAAGTAGCAAGATATAAAAGATAAATCACAAAAGACAGCAGTCCATTAATTTTCATGGAAAAAAATATCACCATGAGTGTAACATTTCTTTTGCTTCAGACCAAACATGTGATTCAAGAGTTGGTGCCATCTGCTTATAGGCAGGTCCCGAGTCTGAAACTCAAAGACATAATTATTTTCCAGGCAAAATTTAAAGTAGAAATGTCCAGCAGGCTGTGGAAGCATTTAGTTGATGTTATCTGAAGAGCTGAAGTACACTGAAGCTGAGAAATTGATTCGCAGTAAATAGTTGCTTGTTCTTTAAAATACCCACTGATGGACACGCTGCACTTACTGAAATCTCCAGGATTGCTCACATAGAATTATATTTAAACATAAATCAAGGAGGAAGTTTTCTTGTACTAAAGAGATAAATCCTTCTCAGAACTGAGAGGATACTGTTGAGGGAAAGGTGAAGGCTGGTGACAGGTCTGACTGTGTTTGCTGTGACTGTTGGTTGGCCCAGGAACTTGACACAGGTGCTGTTGGGCAGGCTTCTGGGTCACAGCACAGAGTGATGATGGTCTGGAGCCACCTATGAAGGAGGAGAAAGAGGTATAGGATCACTGCAAATGCGCAGAGCATAGGAAAAACTGGTGTGTGTTTTTCATCTTGTATCGGGACAGCCCTTGATACTCCTGACCCCAATGCTTCCGTACCAGCCCCCTTATTCAGTCCAGGGCTGGGCTCCTGCTCTGAGGGATGATCAGCCCCTGATGACTTGGCATGGCCTTATTGTGAGACAGACATGGTGGAGGTGAAGCCCAGGTGTGAGGGACGCAAGAGCAGTTACACCAAGGTGGGAACCAAGGCACCTGCAGTCCAGTCCTCCCCACTCTCCACCTGTACCTTTATTCTAAGATCTTCCTCTTTCCTGGATCTATGAGGGAGGAAGCAGTTAGGGCTGCTCAGAGGTTTGGGTCATTCTAACTCTCTGTTTGCATAGTGCGTAGGGACTGAGGATTGAAAATACAGACAAGATGCCTATTGCCCACTGGGAGTATAGCAAAGGGACTGAGGCAGATGATAGAGTGGTGGCTCACGCCAGCTGAATTTTCACTTAAGGAGACTTATCTGGGATTTGTTGTGGTGTGATCTGGCTAGTGAATCATCCAGGTTTTTCCACATTTGGCCAGTTTCCTGGCCACAAGTTTTCCTTGGAATTGAAAACAGCTGTTTTGCACATCTGTGGCATTTTGGCATGCAGTATATGGAAACCCAGTTGGATAATACAAGGTGAAAGACTTCACCTGTGCAAGAGATCAGACAGCCTCCCTTCCTCAGTCTGCATGGAGAAAACTCGGCTCCAGGTCTGCTGGGTCAGAATAAACCACTACCACTGCTCGAAAGGGTAAACTGATCCCAGCGCTTTGTGTTGTAGCACTGGAGCTACAGACATTTGGGGCACCGAAGTGGGAGCGGGACATGCTTCGGGGCATTGGCTCAGAGCCACGAGAGAGGACAGATCCTGAGTCGTGGGCTAGTGAAGCAGAAGCCATGAGTGCTGAGGCTTCTGTTTGGGGCGGAGAAGAGGGTGGGAAATGTGCTGAGCAGTTCGTACAGCCGGAGAGGGACTTGGATGCTACGCTTCACATTTAAAGGAATCAGTCAGTTTTTCAGGTCCACTCTCAGAAAGTCTGAGTAAACATGTTTCAGGGATTGGTGACAAAGCTGAGACACCTGGAAAGGTGGTATGAGAAGGGAATGTCTGCTAACTCCCACTCTGGGGTCTAGTACATTTTCCTTAGCTACAGCGCCTGTCTCTGAATCCCTTAACCATGGTGTGATGAGAAGAAGCAGCCATCATGGTAGGGGGTTAAAATAAGCTCCCACCCTGACCACGAGGTCTTCCTCAGTCACAACAATGGCAGCAAAGGACAGGATCTTAGAATCACAATGTCCCGGTGTATTTATCCTGACTTCCTGACTGTGACAGTTGAAGTGGAGATCTGGACTCCCCAAGACTACAAGTAGGTTCAGTCAAATTTATTTAAAGAGGGGTTTTACTTCATGTGTGTTAGATGCCAGGCAGCAAGCTGGATGTGGGATGGGAGTCTGGGCCGAGCTTGTCACACTTACAGTAGCATCTACAGCATTGTGGCCTTGTAGACAGCACACTGCTTGGATCTGGACTAGTCCACACCAGATACTTGAGAGCACCTGGTAGTGTAGTAGTGAGGTAGTGTCCTTAGGGTACAACTTGCGGGCGATGACTTTGGTGGTTGCATGTGAAAGAGCACCAGCTCCAGGTGTTAGAATCAGAGGCTGTGGCTCACTAAAGACAATTTTTTACAATTACGTGCAGTGATTCTGCAGAAGTCTGGACAGATGTATCTGAGAAAACAGAAAAGGAACCCCACTGAAGGATTCTTGTATTTGGCCAGAGCTCAGCCTGACAGTTGGCCTGAGCACACTTTCAGAAAAACAGAAGGAGCTGACACATTGCCTTCAGGCTCAATCAGGTCCCTGCTCAGATGGACGGACAAAATACTGTGTCTCCCTGAAACTAAGCAGCCAGCTGATTGTTAGACGTGTCATGACTTTGTGGATATTGAGCAAAACACCTGTTAGATGCTGACATAATCCCCAAAAGGAGTCCTGATACATGAATTGATCATAGAACATTTTCTTCTACATTTTTAAAAAAAATAAATTTTCAAGTATTTGATGTTTTTCCACCTTAAGTTGAATTTAAAGGCTATTGTTTTATAAATTTTTTGTCAGAATTATGCACTGTATCTTTGTATGCTGCACGCTGTATTTGTAGGTGATTACTTTTCTTAGTTTTCAGAGACCACTAGGCTTTTTGCTTTGTGAGAAAACGGAATTGTGCTTCTTCCTTTGAAAATGAATATTTGTTTCACTCTATATATCTGTCCACTGCTGATTTTATGTTTTTTGTAGACATAATAATTATCATCAGCACACATCATAGTGTACTCTTTTAAAAAGACATTTTGAATGACATTTATCTGACATCCATGCTGCTAACAAGGAACTAACCCTCTCTCCAGGCTGGATGGGAACAGTACTCACTCTTGTCACGTGGTTGCATTTGATCAGTGTCCACTTTTGCTCTCAAAAGAGCCTCAGCTGGAGGATAAAGTTATGTGGTAACCTTCCGTGTACCTCCACCGAGCCGACAGCAGCAGCTGCCAATGCGGACCTGTGATGATGGGGCAGTGACAGTCATAACATGCCTGCAGCTTAACGGCAGTGACTGTGAGCACGGGTCCACTGTGCAGATGGGAATGTAAACATATAGCTCTGTAAGGTCCCTAAAATAAAGAAGTTTTCTATAAGATTTATGTGTCTCAGTGCTCACTTTCCCAAGTCTCTCCTCTAGTAAGAAGCAAAGATTCATTTTCTTTCAGTCCTGTTGATGGATCACCTGCTTGTGTGTGAGGAAACTATAAAATTCATTCTCTTAGAGCACTGGTGGTTTAGTGGGTGAGACAGAAATAAATGTTTCTTTCTGATAATGTAAAAATCCCCACCTCCTAATGTTTCAGAAAGTGGCAACCTTCTCTCTATCTTTTTTCTCTTTTCTCCTTCAAATCACTGCCGCAGTGGAAAAAAAGAATTCTGCAGAAATTAAGGTAATGCAGAAAATAGCACAGGCCCTCTAACGTTGGCACAAATATCTGAAGAGCTATCAATGACCCAAGAAGGGGGATTCAGAAGGCAGGAAGTGTTCTTAGAGAGGGAGGCATTTGAGTCTCACAGTGTGGGTGTGTATGTGCGTACTGGTATATAGTTAAGTCTTCTATTGATAACCCCCACTCCCTAAATAGATAATCTTTATTATTAGTTTCCTGTGTGCTTTTTAGTTTCTTAATGCCCTACTCGTAAATACAATTAAAAATTATTATTTGCCTCTCAGCTTCAGGAAAAATGTTATCGTACTGATACAGGGGAGCAAGGCCTGATTCCCCACTTGAAACACAAGTTCGTGTTCTTTAAAACTGAAGAATGAATTTTAGGAACTATGGAGGTTTGAGTAGGAAAATTTTATTGAAAAAGAAAGCTTCTGCTTATGAGAGGCAGAAAGAGGAACCTGGAAAGGTGGATAACCCACTCACCTCACTTTTCAGAGGGCTTTTATGGAGCAAAGCCACAAGGTGAGGTGGGTTTAATGTGGGAACTTAAAAAGTGGACAGACTACAATCAACCAATGGGATTATAACAAGTATAGCTGCTTAAGCAGTATTAATCAAATGGGGTCCAATGAGGAATTGAGTCACAGGAAGCGTATAGAGTTTTTTACTCAGGGGACTTTTCTCGGTGGATTAGAGTCTTGGCCCTCTACCCTGAGGAATTTGCAATCACTGCCTCCTGGGAGGGAGTGGATCTGGATCTTGACCTTCCATCCCAAGGAGGAGAGTGAAGCCTCTCTCTCCTATCAGTCACTGCTATCTGAGAATGTAGTTTTCTTTTTTGGTGGCACTGACCTTTGGTACAGGTCTCCTTTTTTGCAGTTTCGAGGGCCAATTCTGTCTATCTGCCTACCATATATCTAACTAGCTTTTCTATCTAAAATAATACTATATACATTATTTTGCAGTATGCAGATAACTTAATTATCTTAGAGTTATTCTTTGGAATTTCTCTTGCATTG
>PVIR01031641.1:0-19333 GCA_004026965.1 Petromus typicus
CTTATTGTGTTTGGGCCCAAGATTGTTGTTCTGTTCCCTTTTTTCTTCCCTCTTACAACAAAATCAAAGGTACAAATGGGAAAACAAACTGAAATAAATGTTCAGATAATCTTTTGGAGTGGTTTTGGGTAGTGTACTGAAAACTAGTCTGAGAGCAAACCTGAAGAGTCCCCTCGGGCCGTCGTCTTCCTCTCCCCTCCGGCCTTCTGCGCTCCATCCCCCTCTTAACCCACCCCAGCCGGCTTCACATCCACCAAATGGATCCTACCCTACGTTGTATTGGCGTCCTTAAGAACTACGTTTTAAAGCTTTAAATCTGCAAACATTTTAAAGGATCTATATTTGGCTGAAATTCCCTCACATCAAGAAGTCCAAAAACCCTTGGGAAATTTTTAAAACATGAATTTAATTTAGCTAAGGTGATTTACAATGTCTGTAGTTGGGATGCAGCAAAAGAACAAAAAGGAGTTTTCTTGTTAATTAATGCTTCGACACCTCTGGAGGTCACTGCCTTATTGTGGCTGGCCACATCGAAGGTGCTGCCAAGTCGAGGCGAGCTGTGGAAGGAGGACTCTCATCTGAGCATTCTGCAAAATCTTTCGTTATCTCTGCCTGCTTGTCATCTGACCAAATGTCACAAATCAGTTTCTTTAGTCTGACAAGTAGTGAAGTAGCCCAAGGAATGCAGTTTTGTAGTGATCTAGCAAAACAATGATTAGAATAATAATAGTTTAGAGGAGGCGATGTATGTGTAAATTCTTTTTCAACTCTGAACACGTGAGCTGTTTTCATTACTCATGATTGAAGTTGTCAAGACTTACTGTATTCTGTGCTGAGTGAGCAAGTGTTTATTTAATTCAGGCTTCCTTTTGCATCACCTGAGAATGGATGCCTTGAGGACATTAATTGGCAAGCTCCTTCTCTGTAGTATCATTGTGGAAGACTGTGTAAGCTTACATAGGTAGTTTCAGAAAGTGGCATTTCAATTGGTCAATGAATTATTTGTGAAGGATGGTCACTGTGAAATGTATTACTGAAAACACTGAAGATGATACGGTTTTTTGACTTTCCAGACAGTGATGATCTCTGTATATTTTAATATTAATTACACTTAGAATTTGTAGTGGAAAAAGTTTGGAAGCTAAAAGAAGAAAATTAGAGTTTTAATGAGGAAATGCTAGCAGGCATGCTTGCTAAATCCACTGGGACTTTAACCCGTAGGAGTAGAACTGCCCATTCTCAATGTCAATGCTAATTCACATGGTTATGTCTTGCCTTACAGAAAACCGAATTCCCTTCCCAGTTATCCTCATTTCACCTGGTATCTGTGTGTGTATATGTACATGTGCATGTGTGTTTCTATGTAACACACATACCAGTGCCTCATATGTTTCAATAGATATTCAGTGTTCCAATATGTATAGTGACACTTTTAGATGCAGATAAATGAAAATTGATCCTCCTAGCAGGAAACAATGCTGGCACTTTGGAAGAAATGCTCCTCTGTGATCTTTTACTGTTGTTGCATACTGGTAACTTAGCTCAAGGAATCTCAGCAGTCCATTTAGCTGTTCAGCAGCAGAATGAGCATTAATTAACATGGTGAACATAGGAAAGCAACTAAATCTCTCAGCAGAGTCATGTTCAACCTCCAAAGCTATCACACTGCAGTTATGTTGACTAATACACTAGTATGATCTATTTTTTATCTAATTTTTGTGTTAACTTTGAGAAGTCATACAAATTTTTGTTATTTTCTGGAAGAGTTACATCAGAATATATCTTTGTATTCCAGTATTAAATCTGCAAACTTCCTTAGAGGGCAGTGTCACTGCAATAGCAAACCCAGGCTTCGTTCACTCAGTTTGAGTTAATTTTTCATCACATACATGCTATTGAAGGTGTGTCATGCAGTGTCTTACCTGGCCTTACAGGTGAGTCTGTTAGGGTTATGTCTTTTGTAATGAGTCTGACGTGTGCTTTGAAGACAGAATCCACAAATGTTAGGGATTAGCTTTATTACAAAGGGTGATTTTCCAATAGTATCTATACTCAGGGACATTTGACTATTTCTATGCAGCTGGAAAAACCACAAATTCCTAGTGAAATTTAAGTAATCAAGGAATTACTGTCCTCCTATTGTACATGTTACAACTCCAGGGATAGTGTGTAGATTAGGGATTAAATTTAAAAAGACACCAAAATGAAAACTCTCCTTCACTGAGTTCCTAAACCTCAAATGCATGATTATTAGGAAAGTACAATCAGTTTTAGATTTTATGACAATTCTTAATGCATATGAGCAAAGTTCTTCTGGAGTAGTCAGAATACCTTTGTTCTCTTTTTCTAATTGAGAGGCACCAACTCATTTGGAAAGCAGGTATTTGTCACTGGGTAGAAATCTCCAGGAAAAGTCAAAGACAAGATACAAAGAAGTAGCACATGAGATGGACTGTCAAGTTACAACCAGCATGATATATGAATAACTTGGGTCATTTAGGTCAATGGAAGATTCTTCTTTCTCTTTTTTTTTTATCCATAGCATGCACCCAGGTAAACATCCAGTTATCAACTCTATTGACTTACCAGCAACTTGAGTTAAAATCAGTTCTTGGGGATGGATTGAGCTTGTAAGTAAAACTCCACTATATATAATAACTCCATTTAGCAAAATGAAGCATATGTGGGAAAGAAAGATAAACTGCTGTACTGTCAGAAGGATCATCACAGTGGAACATAGAGGATCTGCCTATAGACTACAGTGATGTGTCCCTAATGCCCTATATAACAGTACTCTCACTCCGTGTCCTTTCTCAGGCAGTTCTCCAACTATTGTCCAGAACATTGAGATGCATTAAAGCCAATGAGAGTTTTATACTCATGAGAACCAGAGAACAAGGCTCATTAATGTACTTACAAGACCTACAAAGGGGCTAATGATGTGTCTCTTATTCCCTCACTGAGAAATCCATCAGATATTTTGTTCAAGAGTTCAACCACCAAAATCTTTTTCTATTTCTGTGTTAGTTCTTTGGTAGTGATAAAAGAATAACAGTTGGAAACATTTATATAAAATATTGATCCTGTTGGTTATTATTGTCAGACACTTTAAAAAAACATCCTTGCTTCTCTGTCAGCTTTTAGTGCAGTGAAGTCCTATAGAATACTGGAAGACATGCATGATTATAAAACAAAGGTTTTCAAAGCTAGAATCAACCTCAGTTAGGTTTTTGCAGGTTTCTCTGAATTTAGGCAGCTAAGAAAACTTCATACTCATTTGAAAGAAGATGTCTGACATATTCATGAGTGACTTCTGTACTTGGTAATGATCTTATGTAGTCTTAGAAGTCAGATCAGCAAAGATCTCACTGCTGGATTTGTGGGCAATATTCCACATGTATTTACTTTATAGTTACTTTCTAGAAAGTTGTGGACAGTGGTTCTCAGTGAGGTGCAGGGAACAATTAGTATTGTGTATGATATGAATTGTGAATGATTTAGTGAAATACTGAGTGGCTGACTGAGTGAATGAATTAGTGAAAAGGAGACTGCAAATAACAACAAAGTTTCAGAGCTGATCCCTATTCCAAGGGTCAAGAGCAACTATTGCCAAGAGGTTATAGAATTTGCGGTGCAGATCAGCCTGAATGAGAGGGACCCAGTTACTCAGAATATTTATTTGCTTTTAGTCATGAACACTTGAAGACTTCCATTCATGAATGAAGAGAAACACTCTCATTTAAATCCAAGAAAACAGTAAGTCATGCACACTCAAATAGATTTACCTTCAGGACATATTCATAAGTGAAATAAGTAGGGTACATATGTGTCAATATCGTCTCTTTTCTCTGATATGAAAAACTGAAAATGTAAATGAGGTTTAAGAAGTAAGTAAATAATGTAAACTAGAAACTATTCAAAAGAAATAGGGAGGGGTAGTAAATAATGAAGGGAAAGAAAAAATTGTGATGCTAATATAAAATTAAAACAAATTTATGTATATAGGTGGGTGGGGGTTGTAGGGTGGGTAGGAGAATGAGTAAAATGAGAATCAAGTCATGTCTGCACTGATACAACTTGTCAGTGTTGAGTGTGATCATTATATATATATATATATATATATATATATATATATATATAATGTACTTACTTCACAATAAAAACTAAAAAAATTAATTCACAAGATATCAATTCAGTTAAATAGATTTGTATGTTGTAGGTAGATTCCTATACTAGAAAGAAGAAATAGGTCACATTCTTAATCCAGGAAAAATATGCAAGATCTATTTTTGCTTACAAAGACTACACAAGTATATGAGAAGAAGAAAGACCACTGAAAACCCAACATGGATTGCTCTACTGGGCAAGACTTAACTTGAGGACGGTGGACTGGAGGCAGGGGCTTGATCCTGTCATTCACAGAAATGATGAGAAGACAAAAGTAGCTCAGGCTTGACGTGGGCTCACGTGACTGATTCCTTAAAAGTTATTCTTCTCAAAATTTTCAATGCAAAAATTTGAAAAATTAAGAGATATTATAAGTATTGACAACAATGTAACCAGAACTTAATTTTTACTCTCTGCTTCTGATGTTTGCTTTCCATGAGTAGCTTTCCTAAACATTTTTCCTGGTAATCACCTCAGTACATTTAGGTACAATGTTTATATTCTCTGGGTTATAATTTTAGATATTAACTACTAATTTAGAGAAGATGAAGAAGTAGACTTCTGTGCCTGGAAGTTCTTCTCATTTTTCCTCCTTGCTTCCAAGAGTTAATACAAGGGTGTTATTGTCTTATGTTTACATTTTTATATCCATGTAAATGTCATGCACAATTAAGCCCTTTAGTGTACAGAATTACATTTTTTTAATTATTCAACTGGATTTATTTTCCACATGTAGATGCAACCTGATTCTTCTTTTGTTTCTTTTAGTAAAATTAATTATTGGAATATTTTATATACACGTTAGGATCACAATCAACATTGAAAATTCGTACCAGTATGATACAAGTTAATTCTCATTTATCCTCTCCTGTTCCCCTCACGGTCTCCCACCCCTGATATACATAGGCTTTGCTTCCTTTTTTACCATCAGTTTTTTTTTTCTTTCCCTTCTTTATTTATTCCTACATCTCGTCCCCTCTTCTCCTCTTGAATATTTCTATATCACAGCATCTATCATACAACTTTGAACTCATTTACACCTTCAGTTCTTCATATTAGAGAAAAGAGGGTATTTACACATCTGTGACCTATTTATTTCACTTATAACTATGTCCTCAAGGTACCTCTATTTGAGTATGAAAGACTCAAATTTATTATTTTTTATGACAGATTAAAAATCCATTTTATAAAAAGAAAACAAAACAATATCTTCTTTATCAGGTCTTCTGTTGATGGACATTTAGACTGTTTCCATAAGTTAGCTGTCACAAACTGAGCTGCTATAAACAGGTGCACATATGTTGTTGTGATATGTTGCTTGTAATTCTTTTGTGTATATACTTAGTAGGGAAATAGCACGGTCAAATGGAATCTCTAATTTTAATTTGTTTAGGGGTTTCCACACTAATCTCCACATCTTCTGTATTTCTACCATTATTGACTTTCAAATTCAGAAGTGTCAATGAATTTTTTTAAAAATCAATTTTAGTTTCACTTTTCTGCATTATTATTTATAGAGTCTTCTATCCCTGCTGATTTTGGTTGTTTTTCTAATGTTCTCATGTCAAAATGCCACCTATGCAGGAGTTTAAGTTGTGGAAATGTATTTTGTCTTAGCAATGAGCCTCAATATCCCAACTCTAGGTGCTGTGGTTTAGGTACATCTTATGCCTCTCTCCTCCTCTTTGGCCACCGGCTTCCACCCCCAATCTCCATCATGGACATGGTGTGTTCGCCTTTATGTGTCCTCGTTTCCTCTTTTGAACAAGTCACCAGTTAGACTGAGTCAGGGTCCAATCAACCCACCTCCTTTGAGTTTAATCTGCTCTTTAAATGGCTGCTTATCCAAGCGGCCGGCCATCTTTCATCCAGACACAGTCTGTGGTATTGCAGAGCAGGCTTCCTCGTGGGTGTTTGGGTACAATTCAGTGCTTAAAATGTGAGGAACCTCTTTTCATCTGAAACATGTTCTTAAATTATTATTACTTTTGGTAGTTTATTCTGCATCCATTTGCTCCATTCTATCTTTTTGAGATACTTATTGCAATACTTGGTGGATTTAGTAAAAGGTCTATTTCTTCTAATAGTATTTTTTTAGTTTTTTTTTCTGTCTTTGTATTGTCATTTGTCTTTGTAGTACAGTTCTCAACTTTATTTTTGTCTTTCTTTCATATTACAGTTTTACTTTTTGAACAGATGTTTTGTGTTATATATTTTCTATTCATTACATTGAGTCATTTCTCTTGTTTCTGAATATGGATTTGTGATCAAAATGTAGAGTTAGTGTTTAAAGATACTCTCCTTTTGCTTTGGTTTCCTGCATGTCTTTAGTGACACTCTTGTGGCTGCCTCAATGCCCTGAATTGATTAAAATCTTCCCCTATCATTCAAATTACGATTCTGGAAGAGAGTGAAGTGTGTGAAAGTCCTAGACCCAATGAATGAGTCTGATGACCACCCTGTAATGTGTACAGCAGCCTGCCTTTCCACCAGATGACACTCCCTAATAGCATTTACTATATTTTTGATCACACATAAATAAACAAAAAGGACTTCTAGAAATGCTTCATAATGTAGTAAGAACAGTGAAATGAAACACATTACAATGGTGAAGGAATAATTTCTTGGGAATTCATGGTCATGTATCTTTTACTATAATAAGTTTTAAAATTTAAATATTCACCCATATGTTGTTCATATCTGGTGTGATATATTCACATTAAATCTTCTTCTTAAGTACTTTACATTTTCTTTCATCTCCTCTTTCATGTCTATCTTAGAATGTTTGCTCAGAGTGATCGCTTTGGCCAATCCTTTCACATTTAAGAGTCAGACTTGTAAAGATGATTGCAAGTTTTGCATCTAGGCATAAGACTAATCAGCTATGTGGTTTGAATATGAGTTCTTTTGTTTTTCTTGGAAAAAAAAGATTGATATTACTTGTAATTTTTTTTTCTTTTTTTATTGTTTCTATAGCTGATCTTCTGTTTCTTCACCTGGCTACAAAAATAGAAGGTGAGACTTCTTAGGACTAGGTGACAAGTGTTGTCCAGTAATCAGGTTATTTCCTCCCATTCCATTGACCTCAGGCCTCTAACTTTTATTAAGAAATAACAAACTCTCTTGGTATTTTTCAGTCTGGAATGTTCATGTTGCAATGTCTTCACAATAAACTGAATTCTAGAGCTTTACAAGACTTGATCTTAGAGACCAATTAGTTCATACTAATGCTTGCAAATTTTCCTACATGACATTTCCCTGTTTTTTGCAGTTTACCATTTTTTGAGTTATTTTATTTCAGCTATTATGAGAAAGTGGGCAAAACATGGATGTTCAATCCATGATAGTTAATCAGAATTATTTAGTAAGAGTTCTAACTAGGGACAGAATTAATTTAACAGCAGTGATTGTCAAGCAGGAACTCTTCAAAATACTCAAAACTATTTTTGGTGTTTTAACTGTGTATCTTTTGAGTACAAGTCAGAAATAAGATTAAATGTCTCACAATTAACTGTATAGATTCTTTCTTTCCCTAAAAGAGAATAACTTAGTCCCAAATGTATACTTTATTTTGCTGAGGTTGTGAAGACTCATTCCAAAGAAAATTTAGAGTTTGTCTTTAGGAGGAGTTTAAAATTATTAAAGATTTCAGATACTTCGATGAAGCACAACCTGTCAGGTGCTATAGACTGTAGTAATCAGTAGCAATATTTTATTCAAGCAGAAGAGATAAATGCACTATAGGCATTTGTTAAAATATGTTAATTTATGCTGAAGTAAAAACTATAACGTAGGAAATTAATAAAGTACATGCCTGTCTGTTTTTCATAGATAGGGAAAATGAATCTGTTGCATTGGTCTCCACTCTATATGCATATTACAGCTACCTGTGGAAATTTGGAAAACAATCCCAGGGCCTCTGCAAACAAACTGGACCCATCTCTAGAGTGCAGATAGACTGTTTTCACAGATGTCCCCAGTGATGCTGATGTGCAGTCAGGTTTCAGAATCATGAGTTTAGAGCAAACATTCAAGTACCTCTCAGCTCTACACGATGTGTGAGCTGGCCTCTTGACACTTTGTGGGATCCCTATGTCATCTCTTACAGTACAAGAAAAACCAAACTATTGTACACATAGTACAATACAGGGACATGACATCATTTCTGTTTGTAAAATAAGAAGAAGGTCTCTTTTAAATCTATCCTTCATTATAATATAATCACTGCACATTCATGAAAAGAACTTGATATGATCACTTTAAGCAGCAGCTTTTAAAACTTTACATATTGGTGGTGTTTTAGTTTCTATCCTTTTAATTATGTTTATATAATGCCAGCAGAGTGTCGTCTGCCACAGTGTCTTGACCTCATGTTTGGTTTGGTAACCATTTTTGTACCATGCATTGATTACACTTGATTTTTTCCACCACAAATATTGGTGGTAAAAAGTTGAAGGATGTTTTTAAAGGTGAAATAAAATAATTAACACCTCTAGATGTTTCCTGTAATAAGGTTAAGAAAATTTTGAACGTTAAAGGTATTTTTAGGTCAGGACTTGTGGTACACTCCTGTAACCTGGAACTCTTGGAGGCTGAGGTAGGATAATTTCATTGCAAGCCAAGTAGTCTATTGATTTAGCAAAATTATAATTTAAAAGAAAAAAGAAGAGAGGATGTAGTTCATGGAAAAGGCCCTGAGTTCAATCACTGGTGCTGAAACAATTGTTTTTGTAATTCATTAATCATAAAATCAGTTTAATTAAGAAAACAGAATTTTTAAAGCCTCGAACTGTAATATATGATAAAATATAAAATTTTGAAATTGTATATTATGCTACACCATGAGTGAAAGCAGCAATAATACTGATTAAAACTAGCTGCGGCTTATTAGAAAGATTTTATGCACAAGGAATATAAATTTATTTAGTCCATTAATCTATTTAACACAGTCCAGTGTGGTAGGGGCTGCTGTCCTTTCCAACATGAGGAGACCAAGGCGTGGAAAGAGGAAATTCATTTCAAAGGCCATGCCTCATGTGCTAGCAAAACTCAGGAAGTCTAACTCAGGATATGATATTCCTATTATGGTGGTAATTTGACTTTCTCAATGCGGCTCATAAAGTCAAGTCATTGAGAAGATACAAGCAAAAGTAATCTCTTCAATTATTATGAGGAAAGAGATACCCTTCTGATTTCCTCTATAACAATTAAAAATTATACAACTGTTTTTAGATTGACCTCTATGGAAAATTCACAATTCTATTTCTAAGTGTTTCGCGGTAAAACCTCCTTGTTCTTGGGTTTTGTCCCTTTTTTCAAAGACGTAAGGAAGAGAGAAGTTTAGGGCCTTCAGGGGAAGACCAACAGTTCGTGGTTTTCCGTTTAGCAAGTGCTTTACGTCTCTGGGCTTCAGCTTTGTTTCTTTCCAGTGAAGAGCAGCCAAACCCTAGGGTGCAGAAAAGTAAATAGAACGGGGAAAGGCCTGGGTAAGTTTAGTCCGCCCTGTAAATGGAGAACACAGAGTGTGCGGGCAGAGCCACGTATCCCTGCAGGGAGCGTTTGGCGCTTCCTTCTTTAAGAATGTTTAGCTTTACCTCTTAGTAGAGTGATTCTCTACTCTAAAAGTCTTCAGCTGATGCTCCCTCAAAGCCTTGTAAATCATCTTCGCTCAGGAATTTATTTTCCCAGTCAATTGCTCAGTGGGCCATAATCATTCCGATTCCAGTTTACAATTCAAGAAGTGAGAAGGCAAAGTGGAGCAGAAACTCTGGGAGGTCTAAACACTTTCCCTTTGAGCCTCCTTTGTGAGGGGCAGGCCCAAACTGCTCCACCAGATTGACTTCCAGCCTTATGTACAGTTTCCTTGCTCAGCGTTTCATCCGGCACGAACTCCTTCCTACCTTGGCTAAGTCATAGAATCGGAAGTGTCCCTAAAGGAAGCGTATTTAGAAAACTTCTTATCTGTGTCTATTTGTGTTGCTATAAATAAAGTTATCTTTTTCATGGTTTTGCAGGTTGAGAAGTACAGAATCAAAGCTCTGGCAAGTTTGATAGTTCTTAGATACAAGAGATCCAAAGGGATTATCTTGGCCTCATGAGATCTTTCAGAAAGGAATCAATTCATTCAGGCCTTATAATCAGATAAACACATTCCAATATTTTATTTAGATTGATTTAATAAATCATTATGACCTATGCATATATCCAAACTAGTCATAAATTTTTGCTACATCTCAACAAACTTCACAATGATGATACAGTGTGATTTTATTGATTCATGTGTGAAGCACTTGTTTGTATTCCTTAGGTGTAGTTGGTGCATGTTCGTGAAATAGTTGATTTCCTTTAGCATCTCCCCTCTCTCATCCCCCATCTCTTGTTCTCCTCTCCTGTGGGGAAGATTTATATTCCTACTTTCTGTTATTTATCTTTTATTTTTCTCTTTATTTTCATTATGGATTTCTCATATAAAAGAATCCATGCAATCTTTAAACTGTTTGATTTTCTTCACTTAGTGCAATAACCTCTTAATATAATGAAGATGTATCCATTTTCCTACAAAGGACTCAGATGTATCTTTCTTTGTGGCAGAATAGTACTCCATTGTGTGTAAAAACATTTCATTCATTCACTCATTCATTCATTTGTCGATGGCTATCTAAACTTCTTCCCAGATTTAGCTATTCGGAGTTGTGCTGCTATAAAGATAGATACATATATATCATTATAAACTGATATTTTTAATCTTTAACTCTTAGAAAGTTGCCACAAAGGGCAAGTTTTCAAACAAACATTCTGAACTACTTTCCTGATTCATTAACAATTGCTCTATTATTATCTAAAAATGTACAGATGTTAACATTTTGGAATGCAGGGAAGATAGGCCTGAATTTTATGTGCATTACATATACTATTTTGTGAATTACAGAAATTTGGGGACTAGATTAAGTTATATAATGACACATCAATGTAACTAGATAACTTACAATTGAAAACTCTTTTTGGATTTTTGCATGTATCATTTAAAGTTACAGAAAATATCTAGTGATGTGAAAAAGTGAGATCAAATTAATACAGATTCACTGAATACAATGCTATTTTTATTCAGACATAATATTTGTATATCTTTGTGCACTATAGGTAACTCAAAAGATGTGAATAATATTTTCTTCTCAGATGACAATAAGAGTTTTATGCTTTCAAACATTTGTGATTATATGTGTTGAGAATATATTGTACTTCTAAAGTTTAATATCAGTAAGTACTATGTGAAGAAGGAATTAAAATAATAGTGGTATGTGGTGATTATGCAAATTAATAAACCACCTTCAGGACCACATTTCATTTTAGTTTTGTGACCACCACACAAGAATTGACTTTATCTATTTAAGTCAAAGTTTTAAAGTTTATGCTGACATATACCCTACTATAAATTTTAGGAATAATTTTGTCTATACTATTTCCTATCTCTTCTGAAAGTTTAAATCTTCCAGTGTTAGTAATGGGCCAAATGATCAAAATTATAATATTTTCTAATCTGTCAAATAAATTCTTCACTGCAGTGTTTGCATTTCTTTTATAGCTACTCTCTTAATTAAATCATCTCTTTACCTAAAATGCTTTTAATAATGAAATAATAGTAAGTACCAAATTATCTACAAATTAAACTGAAGTCGAGGTTTACACATTTAACAAAATTACTGAAAATTATCTTATAATCAATTTATAAATTTCTATCTATAAATATAATATTTAATATTTCTCACATCGCATAAATCCTTCAGGTAGGAGTACTGATAATATTGATGCCAGGATAATTTTTCTGTCATTTTCTGCCTCAAAGTGGAAAGTACACTTGATTTCACGTTTCAAAATTTTGTTGATTTACTGGGAGTGCTACCGTAGTTCTTGGCATTTAAGCATTAAAGTCTGAATTATGTCTTGTTAGTTTCTTCGTTGTTGTTAGGGAAAAAATATCCAACACCGGCAACTTAAAGGCTCACGGCTCACCTTTGAGAATTTTAGTCCTTCCATGCTTAATTGAAAATTCCCATTTTTGCTTTCTCCAATTTTTACCCTCTTAATGAAAAGATATTTAACGTTAAAAAGTTGAGCCGCATCCACGTGCTCAGTGTAGCATAGTATGAGTTCTAAATATGCAAAGATAAAATATTGTTCTTCGGTATCAAAAGACAGTAGAAAGGAGACTGTAATAGTGTATATACTGAAGAGGGTGTTTTAGTCTAAAAAAAATTAAGAAGTGAGCATAAAGCTATTAAACTACAGATTTGTCTGTTAAAAAGCATTCTTTCCTCATCCTCTGGAGGCTGACTGATACATGGAACACGTCATTAGTTCTTAAATAGCAATACACCTTCATCCGAAAGCTGGCGATGAAACCTTAGTAATTCCGTACAGTAAATGAAGGAGGGATGAGAGATGAGAAGGTGAAAGAGAAAGAGGAGTCATGAGTGTCACGAAGCTGTGCTTTACATTTGTATCGATACGAATGTTTTGCTGGAGACTCTTCTTTGTGTCTCCTGCCAGAATATGTCCACTGCATCTTGATTACGAGGATTTTATTTCTATGGCAACTATTAAACATCAATGACATGTAGCAACTGACTGTTTAATACACTTTGCTTTTGACTGAATTCTGCTGTTCCCGGAGATGGATGGTGATTGGCGCACTGGCTTTACTTTCCTTGGAGATCCGCTTCCATTTGTGAGACTTTAGTCGGTCTGTGCTTTTTTTTTTTTTTCCTGTTGTTACACTCTTAGGATTTTACAGCAACTATATACATCTTGATGTATCTGTGGGTTTTTAACTGGGAAAAAATAGAGTCCTCTGTCAGCTGCGCCAGCAGTGCAATCCTCCCGCCCTCTGCTGTGGCTCTGCATGTGAGGAGCTATCGGGGCGTCCTCACGTCACACCTCCTCTGTGCTGTGACCCACAGGGCCACGTGGCTGAGCACCTCAACATGGGTTTGAGCTGGTTCTCACATATGCATTTATTGTGTAAGAATGTCCACATTTCTCTGTATCTTAATTGTCTCACACAGCACAGCTTTCGTAACTAGAAATGCTTTGAAGATTATTCTTTTGCTTATAATTTTATAAAAAAGTCACATCATGGGGTCTCCTCTATATCCGGACTCACTCGGCCCATTCCTTAAGCTGTCCTCTTTCCATCATTGTTGAAATGGTTGTGGGCTAGAAGGAAAAAAAAAAAAACATTTTGAGAAATGGTCAGAGCCAATTAGTTTTAGAACCCTAGTAAATCCCCGTATGCAGGATCTGTAATTGTAAATACAAGCCTGCTGCAAAGCACTCTCTCTTCAAGAGCCATCCTAAGGAGTGCCATCTGCTAAAGGCGAGCAGTTGGCTGGGAGAGGGAGCCGTTCATTGTGTCGGTGTGTTCTGCTTCTTTGTTTCAAGAAAGAGTCTTTGAATTGGAAAGGAGCTCTTATGTTTTCTTTTAAATATTGTTTACATGGAAATTAAACATCAAATAAACAACAGGCATTTATGTTAAGAAATTTCAAACTGATTTCCTTTACATTCCTCTTTCATCTAGTAGAGGATTATAGTCTATTGTTCTTATTTACATTCAAATCACTTGCATGTGTTGCAATTAAAATTTTTAAAGTTTACTGATTCCCAATATGTGCAGAACAAGGTGTGTTTTAAAAAATTCCCCATAAATGGCATAGGTAGATAATATACATACAAAGTATTTTGAGGTAAACACTAAAATTATTGGGCATATTTTTCTATTTTTAAAGACTATTGCTCAGGCAGCAAGGCAGCTTATGAACACAACAATGATGATGATAGTTACCTCTTATGCTACTCATTATAATGCAGGTAGATACTCATTTAAATACATTGTTTTTAAGTTGCAGAGAAAGATTTCATTACAATTCAAGGGATGATTAATTCAATGGCAGTGCCACATTCCGAAGCAGGTGCTGCTCTTGTTGAGAGAATGTAAAGTATAAAGTGGGTCGGAGCGGTAAGGGAGGATTTTCAGCAAGAGCATGTCTGTTATTATTACTGATAAATAGGTAGGACCAAATTGATGAGAGATGAAAATAAAGAAAACAGACGGGGGTTCATTTTGTAAAAGAATGCTATCAAAGTTGACTTTAGATTCGGTCTGTTTCAAAGAACAGTGGATAATAAGGATAGAAGGAAATGTCCAGTTGAAGCAGTGGGGCCGAAACTCAAGTGCCAGGTTAGGGAAGAAAGTAATCAGTCAGTGTGAGCCTGCGGTGGGAAGTGGGGGAGTCATCTTGGCTGGAACTCAAGGCCATGGCTGGGCTGGCCATCAGAGGCAATCCCCTGGGCCTCAGTGAGGTGAGTAAGAATGGATAAAGGAGGGCAAGAAGGTCAAACTGAAAATGGAGTGAGAAAGGTAGCTATAAAGAAAGAGAAGAAATGAAAAAATTAAATAAGTCAGTCTCCAAGAAATAATGATGGTTATTCAGCCATCAACTTTCTGGTATTGTATTATTTTGTGCCATGCCCTAGAGCATGTTTGTATTTACAGTCCGTGGCTCTATGCACTTTCTGAGAACCTTAAAATATCAGTGCAACTAAGAAAACATTTTTGATTATATTTGCTATTAAATTACATAGTCCAATAGCTGATAGCCATTAGTCAGTATCTACTGTTTGAGATGGCAGATTTTGATGTTACTGGTTTGATAGGAGATGTTTAGAATATTATTGTGCTAGTTGGCTTATTGTCACTCTAAAAAACCTGAGATGATCAGTATATAATGAGAAATGCTTACTTTGTCGGTTTTGGAGGTTTCGGTCTGTGGTCATTGGTCCCGTTGCTCTGGGACTGTGGCAGCACGTCATGGCTAGTGGTGGGAGCAGAACTGCTTATTTCTGGCCAGGAAATGAAAGAGGAAGAAAGTGAAATCCCACAGTCTTCAGCCTGGGATGTGGCCCTGGTAACCTCATGAACTTCCTCTATACCTTACTTTTTGTTTTTCTAAATATATTTTTTATTTTAATGTAATATCAGTAGATATTAATAGAGAAAATATAATAGCCATTCTATGAAAAAAGTAACGTTTTGTAATAAAATTGTTAGAGAATGACCATGGCAAATATATAGTTTATCATGATCTTTGAAGGGTATATTTTCATTTGCTAATCTAGCTCTCCACAACACATCCCACACTTAAAAGATTGTGTGAACTTTTAACAGCATGATTCCAGGAACTGAGCCAGGTGAACCTTCAGGGGGCATTAATCGAAATGAAAGCCTTCATCTTCTTTTAATATTCAAATATAATTAATACACAAGAAACACATATATTTTAACTGTGTGACCTGATGGTTTGAGAATAGAATATTGACATGTACTATTCCGTAACACGAGATAGTGAATTTTCTATTGGTCTGAAATATTCCTTCATGTCACTTTCAAACTGATTTTTTTTTTTTTAACTTCTGAGAGTAGTCACTTTCTGATTGCCATATACACATGCACATATCTGTATCTATAGCTGAATGCAATATTTCCTCTCTTTGTCTGGATTCCTTCCCATAACAAAAAGCACTTGATGTCACATTAGGTTGCTGTACACGTCTGTGCTTCACTTTGTTTTACTGCTGACTAGCATGAGACACAGAACATAATAATGTTTATGTTTTCCTATTCATGTACATCTGTGTTGTTTGCAATTTGAGATGTGTATTATGTATCTATTACGTATAACATAGAATGGAGATGTTTCAACAATGATCATTTCTACTGAACTTGCCAAATACACACAAGAATCTGGGTGGGCGACTGAAATATCCAGGGAAAGGCCAGGCTTCGATTTAGTCTATCTCCCCATCTTAAGTCTGCTGCTCTTCTTACTCAGGTCTGACTTCATGGTTTAAATATCACAGCAGCCAACTCAATCTCATGCCCTTATGAACACAATTTTACCAGGCAATCATAAATAAATAATTAAAAACAAGCATAATTTCTTTATAGATAATCATTTAATATCTTTTAGAAATGCCAAATATTTTCTCATCTGTTAAAAAAAAAGAGTACATGCAGTGAAGAATTTGCTTGCCAGGAGGCCACTACATTTTAAGGAATATTTGAACAGACAAGAAGAGCAGGTGTATAATTTGATGATCGTATTTCTGGACTTTGCACTAAGGCAGAGTTTAAATATGAGATGCGTTACATTGGCTGTTATTTAGTATCTTTCCGTCTTTTGGTATATTAAATGATAACTGTTACTAGAACTCATAACATCAGAAGTTTATAAAGATTTAACAAGATAATGTACATAAAATACTTGGCACTTGCCTGGCATAAAATATGTTATCAAAACCAAAAAACTAATCATTATCATAAAATGTCTCCTGGAATTTCTTTTATAAATGTCTAATTTGACATCATGAAATAATCCTTCTTTGTAGTTGTGCAACTCAAGATGTCTTGACTCACTAACTTCTTAAAGTTCACATGACAATGAGTTGCAAGCCCAGGGGTAGTATTCCTTAGGCAGAAGTCCAGCCACTCTCCCCAAATGAGCAAGTGGAGAAAAAAGTGTGAATTAGGAGAGGAGTTCATTTAAGTATTGGCCATAATTGGAAGAAAGATAGGGCTAGCAGCCTAAGCTATGTCTTCTGGGAACTGGAGAGTTCTGTAGGGTTATTTAGCACGGGCAAAAAACAAAGGTCAGGATTTTGAGCCGATGGTCCCAGGCACTTATGGTCAATAGTTATCTCAGGATTGGTCTCGTGGAAACTTTCTGGAGAAAGGAAAAGTGCTGTTGCTTGGAGTTAGTTTCCCTTTTCGACACAAGATGCTTATTTACCAGCCCTGTTGTTTTAGAATATAGGTTAATTTCAGGAAAGAATGATGCAGACAAAGAACAAGTCAGAAAGACAAGATAGAGTAAGTTAGGGCAACACTGGGGCTTTCTTGCAAGCTTAGGACAATAATTGGAAACATGTAGGGGCTGCCCCAGTGGATAAGAAGGTGCTGTATGAACTCTTGATATTCTATGGATTTTGATGTTCTTGAAAATATAAACTATCTTACTCTTATTTTAATGTCTTCAGCCTTGAAGAGAGAGCTTTACTATTTTTACCTAAATACTACTAAATGATTTTGAAGTTTACCTACAAAGTTACATAGGAGTCTGACCCAAAGTGTATGTTAGAAAGGACACAGACCCAACAAAAGTAGACAGTTTTGTCCTGGTGTTAAAGACCATCAGACATCCATCTGAACAAGTAAATGTCAGTATATACTGGAAAGATAACTTTTAAATTTTTATTATACTTGGACCATTCCTTATTTCTTTTTTACACTAAAATAATAAACAGTCTTTCAAATGCTGACCTATATACATCTTTATCTTCTCTTTTCTTCAGAAAAAAATTTTTTATTTGCAAGCAGCCAGGCCAGATAACCTGTTATTGAGAGGTTGTCCCATTGGTGGTGAAGTTAACCACAAGATGCTGTTCTAGGAATCAGGAAACCGTTGTGTTCTGGGAAATGCCCAGAGCCTTGACTATTTCCACTGCTTTCATCGTGTCTTCTGGGTCCCCTTTCTCTTCCTCCTTATCCCCACAATTCATGCCCAGTTATTTCTCACTTCCTCCGGTGAATTCTTCCTAATGGGGGTTAGTTCCATCTGCAGTTTTCCAGGAATTTTCTAGCAGGCAGGAAGGTATTTCTGACACGTAAGTTCTCTGTAACTACTAATTATGTGAGCACCACCCAGAGGATCCCAACCCTGTCCTGAGATTGACCGAATTAACATTTGCTTTCTTGCCCCACTGGCTTCTCTGTTCCCACCTCTTTGCAGAGAAAGGATGCCTGCTTTGGGGCTGATGCATTTTTATATCTGGCTGTCACAGGACATATCAAGGAGAATTGCAGGCAAAAATAGACTAAAGAGTAAAAATATAAAAGAATAATTGCCGTGCTTCAAATAGACCGAATTCAATTTCTGCTGTTCCTTGGGGCCATCGTATTTGATTTGTGGTTTTTATTCTTGTGGGAGATGCTTTAAACAGAAGAAACAGAAGACAGTATAGAAGATTTCTTATGGTTCTTAGTGAGAACAGCCCTCCTGGTGGCACTGGCTGGTCTTTTGCTTCCCGTGTGCTTGGATGGAACTTTCATGAAAGGAGATTAATAGCTCCTCTAAGCAAGCTGAGAAGAAGGGGTGCATCTGAATGAAGCTGAGCAGACAACACGGAGTCCTTGAAACATGAAAGGGGTGTAGGGACTAGAAATGTGAGAAGAAGGGAAGTAGCGTCAGCAGGAAAAATTTTCAGAAAAAAATTTACAAGTGAGTTTGAAGAAGTAAAAAGAAAAAGTCTTGACAGAGAAAAGAGAACAGAGCAAAGGAGAGTTGAAAGCAGAGGACAAAACAGGGTTGCATAATCTAGAAAAACAAGGTCTGTTTACGATAGTACCAAGGCTAACAGTGATACTGTGGAATCCATTTGAGTGTACAGTGCACTCTATAACAACATTAAATGAGAAAGTGATCAGTCCATACTACAGGTGTATGGCACAGCAAACGAACGGGGAAGAGCCCCTGGAGTTCTTTATGTATAAAGCAATGGATATTTTTAACATTTGCTCATTAGTATGTGTAATTACTTTATATTTTCCCTAATTGGTTGATAAACCTGGCTACAGTCATGACGATAATGCTCCTTGAGCTGGTTTTAGATCATGCTTTATTTGTCAGGTATGAATGTAAGGACCTTATTCAAGTCTCTCTAAAATGCAGATATTTAGATCTGTCCCCTCCATCCTGATTCTTGCATTATTACAGCCTCATTTTTTTTTTCACACTGGTAGAAAAGCAACTAGGTTTGTTTATAACAAGATATTTATTTTATTGTTGTTAAACCGTGGGTTATAACTACATTACGCTTTCAAAAGAAAAATCTACCTGTTTTTGTACAGACCATAGCATCACCTGGAAACACTGTCTAGGAAAAAGTAAGTGGGTAGAAATGTGGGGCAACACCATTGGAGGCATTTTCCTAGGTTACCCCATATATGAAATAGAGGTTCGCACTGTTTTAAAATATTTGGCACACCATGAGAGGTAGTACTCTGTTTTGATTACAAATGCTATTTCCAAAATTATCACGTACATTACATGTA
>PVIR01031642.1:0-19284 GCA_004026965.1 Petromus typicus
CCCCCCGAGCCGCGTGAACTACAACTCCCAGCAAACATTGCGGTCACGCGTACCGGCCACATCCGCTTATTCTCATTGGTCTAGTGGTGATAGAGGGCATTTTGATTGGCTGAGGGTGGAGTTTGTAAGTGCAGGTTTAGCGCCACTCGGCTGTCTGCGTCTGCGGTGAGCCTGCTTCTCCTGGTGGGCTCACTTGGTGAGTCATAGTGGGAAACTTCCTATGGGTGCTTGAAAGTTCGAGTCCTTTCGTCAGTGTTTATGCACGTGTAATCTGTTTAGCTTCCGCTTTGACTGGATTTTTGAAGTGAAAGGAGAGTGCGTAGGCGATACTTCCTTTATAGTTGGTCTTGGAGGTGAAATTGATTTTGTTACTTAAAAGATGAAACGGGCCTAGAAGCGCCGAATGAGAAGAAACAGAGTTGTGGTCTTCAATACCAGAGTGAAGTTACTTTGTAAAGAATTATATAAGTAGGGATTTATGATCATTCTTTGAATTTCAATGCCTGAAACTTACGAGAAGCCAGTTTTAGCTGCTTGGAACTATGGAACTGAAAATGCTCTCACGTGTGAAGTATGTCGTGCTAGTAGTGCCCATAAATAAGAATGTGGTGTAGGGTGGCAAGCAGAAGAGAGGAGAGCACCATGCTTCCGTGGGACTCAAGTTTTGCCGGGTGTTGTTTTTGGTTTATTTTAGACAGTATTGCTGTGTACTTCAGACTGACCTTGAACTCTGTAGCCCGGGCTGGCCTCAAATTAGTGGTGATCCTCCTGTCTCAGCCACCACGTGTGCCACCAGGCCGGGCTTCAGGTTTCACTGGTTTGAAAGAAGGGTTGTGTGGAATCTCTTGGACTGTTGCTGATGGGAATCCTGGAGTTTTGCTGCTTTCACTTTTTTTTTTTTTAATTTTCAAGAAGAATTTCCATTTAACAAAGAGCTGGGTGGAGTTATTAGATCCGTTTTGTATTGGGCCTCATTAAGAAGACTGTTGAATGTCAGAGGAACTGGATGAACGTGGTCCCTACCTCCTGGGGAATGCCTAGGGGTAGAAGGAGTATCAATCATATTTTGTGCAAATAGTTCCTCAAAAGTGGCGAAGGGAGTTGCTATACAGTTTCTTTTTACTTTCAAAAATACGCAGAAATTTAAGTGTAATGTTGATTATATTAATAAGCTTGTTTTTCTTAATAAGCTTGTTTTATGTGTGTGTGTGTGTGTGTGTGTGTGTGTGTGTGTGTATTTTTGACCCCCCTTGGTGGTACCGGGGATTGAACTCAGGAGCTTATGCTGGCCTAAATCTTTAAAAAATTGTATGCATGGGTGCTTTTTTGAGTATCAGTTTCATTGGTTCCCCTCCCCCCCTGTTGTTTGGTTTGTTTTTTGAGACATGGTCTTACTAGCCCAGGCTGGCCTTGAACTCATGAACTCATGGTGATCCTTCTACTGACAGCATCTCAAATGCTGGGCTAACAGGTATGTGCCACTATATCCAGCTTCTTTTCTTTTCCTTCCTTCCTTTTCTTTGCCATGCTAATGTACCCATTCTTCACTCTTGAACTTGAAACTCTGAAATAAGTCACGTTCCTTAAATCTTACCTTATAATTGGACATTTTCTTTTGAGGTCACAAGATGTCTGGAGAGTCATATGCAGAGAATCAGCAGGCCTACAGCAGTACTCCCGCACAAGCCGCTGGCCCCAGTGCCAGTTCACAGTCCCATGCTGGCTTCACCCAGTCCCAAGGCTGTTTCTCGCAGTTCCCTGGGCTTGCTTCACAGTCCCATGGGACCTCATCACAGTCCCAAGGCACATCTAGCTCTTCCACTGGCACGGTGGCAACCTCCAGCCAGTCCTCCCAGTCCAGCTCCGGGACAGTGAGCTCCTTAGAGACTGTGTCTACTCAAGAACTCTGTTCTATTCCTGAGGACCAAGAACCAGAGGATCCTATTCCTGCCCCTTGGGCTCGGCTATGGGCTCTTCAAGAAGGATTCTCCAATCTTGGTAAGACACTTTGTTATACTGTATTATGACAGAAAACGTTACAGAAGATTATTGCAGCAGAAAAGCTTAGGATACTAATGAAATGATTCTGGAGTTTGAAGGTAATGAAGGATAAAAGAGGCATTGGCCAGGCATGGTGGCTGCTTCTGTCATCCCAGCACTTGGGAGGCAGACAGGAGGATCACTGCAAGTTCGAGGCCAGATTGGACTGCATGGTGAGTTCAAGGCAGGTGTACACTACAAAGCAAAGTACTGCTTAAAAAAAAAACCAAAAAACTATGGGAGCATCGTCAGAGTTGTTCAAAATAGAGAATATTATTCATTGATTCTGTTTTATTTATTTTTGTCTCCAAATAGCCAACAACGTAACTTCAGTGTATTGATCTGCTCTGACATGTCCTGGTTGGGGTAGAGAGCCTTTGTTATGAGTATGTTTGAAGTAAGATTTTTCTTTCCTCTAACATTGAAATGACTTTGTATTTTAAAATATTTGATTTAAATGTTGTGCATGCCTGTAATCCTAGTACTCAGGAAGCTGAGGCAGGAGGATTCCAGTTTTGAGGCCAGCCTGAGAGGGATATAAAGTGAAGCCTGATGGACTACATATGGGATCTTATCTTCAAAATGCAAAACCAAAACAAAATTTGTTGCAGAAAATAATATAAAGATTTGAAGGACTAATGTTCTATTTTATATTTCTCACCGCACTTCCATTTTACTTAAATGTCAAATTTAATGACTTGCAAAGATAGTAAAAGATGTAGAGAAACAATACAGCAACATTATATTTAGAGGTAAACACTAGAACTAATTTTTACCTTTTTTTGTTGTTGAGTTGCTTATTTAAGATAAGGTCTTGCTTTGTAGTGTAGCCTGGTCTTGAAATCATCATCTAGCCTGGGTTGGCCATGAACTCACTGTGATTCTCCTGCCTCAGCCTCCCAACTGCTATGATTAAAGGTGTGTGCCACCAGGCTCAGCTGTATTTTCTTTTTGTTGGCCATTTTAGAGCCTTTGGCTGTTTCATCATTCCCCTCTTTCAAAAAAAACTCTGTAGTGATTCTTTTTTTTTAAGGTTTTTTGAGGCAGGGTCTCGCTTTGTAGTTCAGGCTGGCCCTGAGCTCAGCCTCCAACTCACATCACAGCAATCCTCCTGCCTCTGCCTCCCTAGTGTTGGGATTACAGGCGTGAGCCCTTATGCCCAGCACTGTGGTATGTGGTATGTGGTACTGGTTGCTGCTGGGTGTGAGTCTCCACGCCCAGTATGGTATATGGTTACCGGGGAATCGAACCCGGGTCCTTGCGCTTGCAAGACAGGTGCCGGAACCACTGAGTTAACTCCCCGGCCCAGTGATGTTTGTTTTTTACTCATTTTGTTTAGGCATAGCTTGTGACCTTAGGTCCCATCTGCTTTGTCTTCTTTCTTTTTTTTTTTTTTTTTCGCCCCTGTGGAACTGGGGATTGAATCCAGGACCTTTACACTGAGCCATATTCTCCAGCCATTTTCTATGTTTATTTATTTTGAGACAAGTCTTGCTAAGTTATTAAATTGTTCAAGGTGCTCTCAAACTTGGCAGTCTTTCTGCCTTAGCCTTCCAGTATTCTGAGACCATATATACCTGGCACTACTGGTTTCTAGAAAAAAATACTATTTTTTCATTTATTTTTTTTCCCCATTAATGGAGGCTTAGCTTTCCAGTTTTTGCCTTAGAAAACAAGACTGCAGTGAATGTCCTTATAGCTGTCTCTGTGGTCCACTCCCCAGAGAGATAATGGGCATTTTGCAGGTGAAAGAAAGGAACTCAGGGGGGCTGGGGATTTAGCTCAGTGGTTCCCTGTCTTGCAAGCACAAGGACCCGGGTTCGATCCTTGGTAACCATATACAATACTTGGCTTGGAGACTCATGCCCAGCAGCAACCAGTACCACATACCACAATGCCGGGTGTGGTTGGTCACACCTGTAATCCCAGCACTCGGGAGGCAGAGGCAGGAGGATTGCTGTGATGTGAGTTTGAGGCTGAGCTCAGGGCCAGCCTGAACTACAAAGTGAGACCCTGTCTCAAAAAACTTTAAAAAAAAAAGAAAGGAGCTCAGAGTTTTGGGTAAATGTTTCTAGGTTAGAGAACTTCAGGTGAATTCCTAAGTCATAGAGCATGCGTGGCTTTGCTTAGTAATTAGATCATGACATTCCTTTCTAAAGGGCTAGTTGGTCTGTCCTTCCATCTCGCCTCCTTTATGAGGACTGCCTGGCAGCTTCAGTCAGAGGTGCTGAGGCCTTCGTTGGTGTTTCCTCTCATCCGTCTGCTTGCTGCCTTGTCCAGGCTGGAAACTTTCTATGTTATATGTTGTTGTTGTTGTTATTATTATTGCACTAGGGATTGAACTCAGGGTCTTTGCAGCTCAGCTGCAACTCCCCCCAACCCTATCTTTTTTTTTTAACATTTTAAGACATGCCTGCTAAGTCCCCCAGGCTTGGCTTGAACTGGTAAGCCTCTTGCTGTCAGCCTCCCAGAGTGTTGGGACTGTAGGTACGCATCACAAATCTTGGCTTGAAAACTCTTTTTAATTGATTCATTTAAGTTTTTTATTTTTTTCTTTTTGAGACAGAGTATTATTACAGTATGTAGCCCACGCTGGTCCAGAACTCAACGTCATCTTCTTGCTTCAGCCTCCTGAGTGCCAGGATTACAGGTTGCTAGGATTATATACATGGACTGCCATGCCCAATTCCTCATTTGAGTGTTTTAATAGATTGCTCTTCTTTTGAATATTTACTTAATCCAGATACAAAGTCTTCATCCAACTTCTATCCTTCCTCTACTTCCCACTATTGCTTATTTCTTGCTAGCTTTCTAGAGTTGATACATATGCAAATACATAAATGTATGTTCATTTTCCTACTTGTTTTTATACTAATTAAACAATGTTTTGCTGGACATGGTGGCATGTACTTGTACTCCCAGCACTCAGGATGCTGAGGCAGGAGAATTTCTCGAGGCCAGCCTGGGCCTTATCATAAAAAAAAAAAAAAGTTTAAACAGTATTGCTCTTTGTGGTGATATATGCCTATAATGCTAGCCCTCCAGAAGCTAAGGCAGGACAATTATAAATTGAAGGCCAGCCTGGACTACATAGTGAAACTTAAAAATGCACTCAACATAAGGAACTTTGTGCTAATTGCAATTGTAAGGCAGAATACTTTGTTTTGAAACCTGCTGTTTTTCTTTTTTTTTGGTACTGGGAATCAAACTTGGGACCTTGCGCTTGTGAGGCAGGTGCCAGAGCCACTGAGCTAAATCCCTGTCCCTTGTGAACTGTTTTTTGTATTTATCATAAACATCCTTCTATAGAATGTAAACATCTTTATTTCTTTTTATAGATATATAGGGTTATGAACTAGCCTCTTATTCATGAACTTATTATTATTATTATTTTTTGTGACAGAGTCTAACTGTGTAGCCCAGGCTGGCCTGGAACTCCTAAGAGTCTCCTGCTTCAGCCTCCCAAAGGCCAGGATAGTAGGAATGTGCCACTATACCCACCTTAAGGGCATTTGTTTATAATTTTTTGTGCTAAAAATAATGGTATATGGCCTTGGATATGCATCCTTTCATAATATGTATGATTCCATAGGATAAATTATTAAGAGTGAAGTTTCTGAGTGTGTGTTTATATCATTTTTACAAATCGAGGTGAAAGTCCCAACCAACCACATATATGTAGTTCAGAACATTTCCATCATTCCAAAATGAATCTTGATGACCACTGAAGTTCCTCTCCTTTCCATTTTTCTGCTCTGCATTTTTGTTTCTTTCTCTCTCCTCTTTCCTTCCCTTCCCTCCTTTCGTCCTTCCCCTTCTCCTCCTTCCCTCCTGCCTTCTGGTGTGGTATCATTTTGTTGCCCAGAACTTGGCTCGAGTGATCCTCTTGCCTTAACCACCCGAGTAGCAGGTGCTGTGCACTGCTGCACCAAGCTTGCATTTTGTTTAAATAACGTCATATAGTTTGTGGCTCTTTGAGTCTGGCATCTTTTACTCAGTATGATGTTTTAAAGGTTCTCATGCTGTATCACATATTAGTATTTTATTTATTTTTATGATGTCTGAATAGCATTCTGTTATATGTGAATCTCTTAATTTGTCTATACATTCATCCACAGTTGGGTCTTTTCTACCTTTTTGGTATTGTGTGTGGCACTGGTATGAACATAGATGTAAGGGTTTCGAGTACCTATTTTCAGTTCTTTGGGGTTTATGCTTCGGAATAGGGTTGTTAAGCCATCTGACTGGTTTTTATAGTGCTGGGATCAAACCTATGTCTTTGTACTTGCTAGGTAGGCACTCTGTCTCTGAGCTATGTTCCCATTCCTAGACCCATTTTTATTTTTTATTTATTTATTGTTTTTGAGACAGGGTCTCACTTTGCAGTTCAGGCTGGTTCTGAACTCAGCCTCGAACTCAGCAACCCTCCTTCCTCTGCCTCCCAAGTGCAGGGATTACAGGTGTGAGCCACCATGCCTGGCACTGTGGTATGTGGTTACTGAGGATGGAACCTGGGACCTTGAGTTTGCAAGGCAGGCACTGGAACCACTGAGCTAAATCCCTGGCCCTAGACCTTTTTTTTTAAAAAAAAAAAGGCATCTTTTTTGGTGTGGTGTGACTGCATGTGTAGTTTTGATAGATTTTGGCAAATCATTTTCCTGGCATAATTGTATAAAATCTGTGAATTATAATTTCATTGCCAATGTTTTAATATATCTTTTTTCCATATTTCTTGCCAACAGTGTAATATAAAACTTTATGATTTCCATGAATCAGGCAGGTGAACTATAGATACTTAGCATATTTTTGGCTTTAAAAATGTCTTTTTTTTTTTAAGGTTTTTTGAGACAGAGTCTCGCTTTGTAATTCAAGCTGGCACTGAGCTCAGCCTCAGACTCACATCACAGCAATCCTCCTGCCTCTGCCTCCTGAGTGCTGGGATTACAGGCGTGAGCCACCACGCCCCGTACTGTGGTATAGACACTGGTTGCTGCTGGGCGGAGTCTCCACGCCCAGTATAGTATGTGGTTACTGGGGATTGAACCGGGGTCCTTGCGCTTGCAAGACAGGTGCCGGAACCACTGAGCTAAATCCTCGGCTCCAATGTCTTTTTTTTTTTTTTGAGATAGGGTTTCGCTTTTTATAGTTCAGGCTGGCGCTGAGCTCATCCTTGAGCTCACAGTAATCCTCCTGACTCCCTTCCAAGTGCTGGAATTACAGAATTTAACCTCCAAGCCCGGCACTGTGGTATGTGGTTCTGATTGCTGGTGAGTGTGAGTCTCCACGCCCAGCACTGTTGTATGTGGTTATAGGGCATCGAACCCCGGCCCTTGCACTTGCAAGGCAGATGCTGCAATCACTGAGCTAAATTCCTGGCCGTAAACATTTCTTGTATTGGGTTAAACTGAGCATCTTTTCATAAGCTTGAGGCATTGTTTTTCTCCTTTGAAAACTGTCTATCTACATTCTCTACTCACTGCTCACTTAGTTTGTCTTTTATTGATTCACTTCCATTAGGGCTGTAATAGTCCTTTGTGATGTGAATTTTCCCATCTTTCAAGGAACATTTACCTGCCTATGGTATGCATTATCCATGCTAAAGCTGTACTTTTCTTCTTTTTTTTTTTTTTCTTTTTTTGGTGGTATTGGAGATTGAACCCAGAGCACTGAGTTATAGCCCCAGCCCTATTCTATTTTTACATTTTGAGGTGGGCTTCTTATGTCATTCAGGCTGGGCTCAAATTTGTGATCTTCCTGCCTCAGCTTCCTAGATTGCTATTGCCATGCCGGACTAGAGCTATACTCTTAAACGAGAGACCCAGGGCTTCCCACCTGGTTTATGTGTTCTGTTGGGGAAATAGTATATACATAATCAGTATAACTTCTAGTTATACTTTTTCTTCCATAGATAGGGAGAATAAAGCAAGGTATCATTATAACAGGTGAGGGTCTGGTCATATAAAAAGCTGAGTAGGAGATGATATTTGAATCTAGATATACAAGATAAGAAGAAAGGAACTTTTTAGGTGGTTGGAAGTAGAAAGACCACAAAGCCGATTGTGCTTGGCATGCATGGGCGATGAAAGGAGAACAAAGGGGCTGGGTGCAAGGGGACAAGGGTTCTACGTGATATTGAAATGAAGGCAGGGGCCAGACCCTGAGATTCTCTGTAGGTTTTATACTAGTTATGATAAGAGCCTGAGGAGGGTAATAAATAGGGATATTACTCTATTGTAAGTACACTCCAACTATTTAAAAGTTATTTGAGAAGTTTTAATGGCTGTTTGTATTTCATAAGTCTATATAAATGATCGCTGATTAAACCCATTATGAAATTTGTGCTAAAGACTAAACCCAGGGTCTCAAGTATGCTAAGCATGTGCTGCTCTATTTTCCAGAGTCACAGCTCTCAACACTCCCCTATTTGTAATCTTACAGAAATCCTGATAATTAAATCTATAAATTTGAGTGTGTTCTTAAGCTGTTTTTCCTACAAGTAGATTTTAAAGGTGTCTGATCTGGAAAATTCAACAGCCCTCCTCGTGGTTTTGTGTTGCAGAGTGTGTTAATGACAGCTACTTGTTTGGGAGGGATAGAAGCTGTGACTATTGCTTTGATGAACCACTGCTAAAAAGAACAGATAAATACAGGACATATAGCAAGAAACACTTCCGGATATTTAGGGTAGGTAACCATTGTTCATATACTTCGGGAACTGATAATCTAGCCATTTTTCTTGGGTATCTATTAAGTACAAATTCCTGTTGTTAAAAGTTAGAAATAAAATGTCCTCTCTTTTAGGAAATGGGTCCTAAAAACTCTTATATCGCATACATAGAAGACCACAGTGGGAATGGAACCTTTGTAAATACAGAGCTTGTGGGGAGAGGCCGACGTCGTCCTCTGAGTAACAATTCTGAAATTGCACTTTCACTGTGTAGAAATAAAGGTAGTATTATCTTTTTTTTTTGAGACAGGGTCTTGCTTTGTGGCTCAGGCTGGCCCTGAGCTCCGCCTCAAACTCACATCACAGCAATCCTCATGCCTCTGCCTCCTGAGTGCTGGGATTACATGCGTGAGCCACCATGCCTGGCACTGTGGTATGTGGTACTGGTTGCTGCTGGGTGTGAGTCTCCACGCCCAGTATTGTTTGTGGTTACCAGGGATTGAACCTGGATCCTTGCGCTTGCAAGACAGGTGCCGGAACCACTGAGCTAAATCTCCAGACCAAGGTAGTATTATCTTACAGTTGCTGAATATTTTTCCTCCTACTGTGTAAAAAGAAAAAATTGACTTTGTGTCCACATAGAATGTGGCATAAGTAAAATTAAATTACCACTCAAGATTTAATTCTGCTGTTATTGTTGCATTTTTATATGGTGAGTTCTGTCCAGACGATTTTTCTTAGGTTTAATTGGCTTCATTGGTTTTATTTAAGGCCATATGCTATCATTTGAGTTATATTGGTTCTTTGATTCAGTTTATTCCATATCAGTCTTATATATGTATGAGTTGTTATTTAAGGTTGTTCATGCTTCCTCCTTTCCTTCATCTCATATTCTTTACTTTTTCTATTAATTTCTGCATATATTTATTAAGCTTCTAGGTATTTCTGTGAGAGGCTCGATTTAGTGGTCCTAGGGGTTGAATGTTGGACCTTGCATATATTAGCAAGTGCTCATCTTCACCAAGTCTCTCCTTGAGCAATTGTTTTTGTACCTGGGGTCGAACTTGTGACCTTGCGCTTGCGAGGCAGGTGCTGGAACCACTGAACAAAATCCTCAGCCCAACAGTTTACCTTCTTAAATATCATGTGGTTAAAGCTCTGAAGGTGATGTGTGTTTTCTTTTTCAGGTAGTATTTGTTAATATCCACTCCTATTATTTCTAAAAACAATGAATATCATACCTAAAACAGTTTTAATCAGAGCAGGGTCTAGAAGGAGTAACTTACTAAAGTGAATTATCGAGCTCAGAGTATCTCACAGTGCTTTATAAATCTGAACAAAAGGAATAAGTGAAATTGATTAATATTCTGCGGTTAGCGAATATGAACAGTTATGTTATAGATTTTCTGTTCTGTTGGGAGAATGTTTCCTTTGGAAGATGAAATCTGACTACATTTTAAAGTTTCAAGACATTTCTGAGTCTAGCTAAATAATTCCTTTAGAATTACAGTTAAATGTAATTAGAAACAATTGCTTTATAGGCCGTATAACTAAAGTTTAGAATAAATTATTATAATTTATTCTGATCGGTTAGAATAAATTCTAATTGTAAGAATTAATAAACCCATTTCTGCCCTTTTTCCTCTTAGTTTTTGTGTTTTTTGATCTGACTGTAGATGATCAGTCAGTTTATCCCAAGCAATTAAGAGATGAATACATCATATCAAAAACTCTCGGAAGGTAAGTTAATTTTTTCTTCTATAAACTTCATTTTTTTCTTCCATATTTGTTATTGGTTCTTTTTCATCTTGATTTTATAAGATTATTCATAACATAGTTGTAGGAAAAGAATTGGTGGTAAATGTTTTGTATTATTGATTTATTTTTAGTGATCAATTTGAACAGGGTCTTGTTATGTAGTTCAAGCTGGCTTTAAACTCACTAAGTAGCCCAGGCTGGCCTGGAACTCATTGTGATCCTTTTGTCTTATCCTCCCAGTGCTAGGATTACAGGTGTGTGTTACTACACCTGGCTATTGATATATATATATATATTTAGTGTTTTGAGACAGGGTCTTACTTTGGAGTTCAGGTTGGCCCTGAACTCACTGTAGTTCAGGCTACCCTCAAGCTCATGGCAGTCTTCCTTCCTGTGCCTCCAGAGTGCTGGGATTATAGGCATGAGCCACCACGCCCGGCATTATGTGTGGTACCGGGATTGAACTCAGGACCTTGTGCTTGCCAGGCAGACATTGGAACCACTGAGCCAAATCCTTGGCCCTGATATTATTATTATTATTGTTATTATTATTTATTTATTTTTTGAGACAGGGTCTTGCTTTGTAGTTCAGGCTGGCCCTGAGCTCAGCCTCCAATTCACAGCAGTCCTCCTACCTCTGCCTCTCAGTGATGGGATTACAGACATGAGCTATCATGCCTGGCACTGATTGCTGGTGGGCATGAGTCTCCATGCCCAGCATTGTTGTATGTGGTTACAGGGGATCGAATGTGGGCCCTTGCACTTGCAAGGCAGGCGCTGTAACCACTGAGCTAAATCCCCGGCCATCTGATAATATTTTGAAGCAGCTTTTAGTGTGTTATAATTTCCATACCAGGTAATTCACCTTTTTGTTGATACTTTTTCCTATTCTATGTGATGCTATGGTTCAAATCAAGGGCTCTGTTCATGCCAGGCAAACACTCTGCCACTAAGCAATCCCTAGCTGAATTCACTCTTGTCAAATTAATTGTAGATTTTAGTTCGAGACTTTGAGTTCAGTCCCTAGCGTATTCATACAGTTGTAAAACCATCACCATGGTCACTTTTGCAACATGCTCATTAGTATCCAAAAACACATAGTTACTGCATTTCTATTTTATTTAGAATTTGTACCAAATTGAAATGTGAAGAAAAACTTAAATTGAATGTAACCTGTGCAAAGTTCTTTATAAATTTTTAGTGTCATGACCCGTTATACTTTTAAATATGGAGGCCACGGCTTAGGATGTAACTCTGTGGTAGAGTACTTGTCTAGAATGTAGGAGATGTCAGGTTTGACCCCTAATATCAGAAAATAATTTTTTAAGATAAACATAAAAAGTTATTGAGAATCCCAAAGAGCTTTCATTTTTGTGATTTAAATCTATTGATATTTATCATATTAGAAATTAAAATTGAGGAAAATGTTATTATAGTCAGCGAATAACATTTTAATAAAAACAATTATTAAAAAAGACTAAGAAGAGAGACATTGATCTATGTTCTAGGACTCCTTTTGATATCTGAGTTATTTAGAAGGTTACTGCAGTCAGGATGGCTGAGGGGTCTAAGGATGTGTTTGGAAGGTGGCTGAATTCTGAAATATAATATTTCATTCAACTTGTGGTATTACGTGCCTTGTAGCCTCTGAAAAACTCCAGTGTAGACTCAGGAGAAAATGAGATTGGAAAAGACAAGTAAGGTCTTAGTAATATTCTGAAACTAGTTCTGACTGGATGCCTGGGAGGTCTTGGGTTTTTGAAAACTATTTCCTCAGGAAAAGAATTCAGGATTTTTTTTTCTGTATTTTACAGTGTCTTTCACTCGTTTCTTCCCACTTGCAAAGACCTTTCTATTGATACATGCTGTATATCCAGTGGTATTTTTGTTTGTTTTTATTTTGTGGTGCTGGAAATAGGGCCTCACACACGCTAGCTGCTCCACCAGTGAGCTATATCCTTAGATGTCTCAACATTGTTTAAAATATAGAAGTAGAGGGTTGGGGATTTAGCTCAGTAATCCCGGTGCTTGCCTTGCAAGTGCAATGTTGCAAGGTTGAGCCCCAGTGAAATTTAAAAAAAAAGAAAGTAGGAAGAAAATAACTCTTAGGTATCCGCAGCAAAAAGACAAGGAGTCTTAAAGGAGGAAATAGCAAAGGACTCAAGTAGACATTTATTTAAAGAAGATATACGAATGGCCAAAGCACACATGAAGAGATCTTTGCCATCATTAGTCACTAAAGAAATACATATAAGGGCCAGGGGTATAGCTCAGTGGTGCAGCATCTGCCTGACAAGCACAAGGTCCTGAGTTCGATCCCTGCTACCAGAAAAAATATACGAGAACTACGTTGAGATTACTGCTTCACTCCAGTCCCCTACATTGTCCATAATAAAGAGGCAGAAATCATCAAATGTCAGTGAGGCTGTGGAGACACTGGAACCCCTGAACATTACTGCTAGGAATGCAAAGTGGAAAATAGTTTGATGTCTAAAAATTGAACATAGCATTAGTTGTATGACCTAGAAATTCTCTTCTAAGGTATATAAGTATCCCTGTATTAGAAATAGGTATGCAAATAAAAACTTGTATGTGATTGTTCATATCATCTCTGTTTATATTGATGAAACTTCATTTTTTAATTTTCCTTTTTATGCTTGTGCTTTTGGTGTCTCATTTAAGAAACAATTCAGCTGAGCATGGTGGCTGACGCCTATAATCCGAGCACTTGGGAGGCTGAGTGAGGCAGGAGGATTGCCATAAGTCTGAGGCCAGCCTGGGTTACATAGTGACTTAAAGACCAGGCTGAACTACATAGCAAGACGTTGTCTCAGAAAAAAAAGAAAAAGAAAATAATAGAAAACCAATCCACAAAAGGTGAAAACAGCTGAAATAAATGTCTATCAAAAGATAATGGATAGCTAGATGATCTGGCACGTGGCCATAATCCCAGCTGTTTGAGAGGCTGAAGCTAGAGGATTGCAAGTTCAAGACCAGCCTGGCTGACATAAGTAGAACCTATCTCAAAATAAAATAAGGAGTGAATGAGCTCAGTGGACTCACTGGGTTCACGTCCCAGGACAAAAAAATACAGGGAATAGGGCAGAAACAAAATGTGATATTTACACCCAATGAAATATTATTCAGCTACAAAAGGAATAAGTTAATTTGGTGCCATGCAAATGCCTCTAGTTCTAGCTACTCTGGAAGCTGAGGCAGGAGAGTTTCAAGTTTGAGTCCAAACAGGCTAATTTAACAAGACCTTGTCTAAACAAAAAGATTTGGTGGAGTGGCTGGGAAATACCTCAGTGATAGTGTAGCACAGTGAAGCCCTGGCTTCAATTTGCAGTGGCACAAGAACAGAGCACACATGTATACACACACACACACACACACACACACACACACACACACACACACACACAAATATAGGAGGAACCTCCCTTCCAAACTAGTGAAACAAAACAAATCTTATCTTGTAAAAGATCACAAAGGTAAGTTTTATATATTATATATTTAACACAATCAAAAAATATGTTTTGATAAGTCTCCCACCTTATTCCCTCAAAATCTATAGTTCTAATGGTCTGTTTCAGGCCGGTCAAAGTAGATGATACTGTTGTAACTTTTACCTTGGGCTAATCCACATTTTGGGAAACCTGCCTTACTTAGGGTTAACGTGTCTGCTGGCTTGAGCCATCAGCAGTATATGCATGACTGTCCCATTGGGTGGCATTTTAAAATTAATTGATTAGTAAGAAGACCAGTAAAGGTGTTTAGGTTATTTTGTATCGCCTGTGGTTCAGACTGCCCATCAGTGAGACTTAGGAATGATGCCATGTTTATAAACATGCTGAATGTGTGCTGTGAAACATTCTGAAGGGTGTTCTTCCTCCATTAGTAATATTCTAGTTAATTACAAACCTTCATGAGAGGTTGCAACAAGCAAGTTACTTGTGTAACACATTCAGATTGGACGTCAGGAAGCAGTTGATGTCATCAATGGCTTAGGTGTTCTTTTAAAGATATTTATTTATTTATTCAGTGGTACCAGAGATTGAACTCAGGACTTGGTGTTTGCCAGGCAGGAATGGCTTATGCATTTTTTTTTTTCCAGATAGAGAACAAGGACAGAGAAATGTGCCAGTGAAAATAGTTCCTCGGTGGATGCTGTTCACTATTTCCCATTTTGCACATACTCATTTTAACCAGGGAAGAATGTTCTAGTTGATGTGCATGGCCTCTAGGATAAGTCATTTATCACTCAGCTCAGAAATAGAATTTGGATTAGACTCAGTGTGATTGAGTGGCTCACATGCCCTTACACCCTCGATAGTTGGCATTGTTAAGGTTTCACTGTATCCTGTGATAAGAGGAACAAAGAAGGTTGTCTTTAAGTTCTAATAGTCAAGGCAGTCTTGAGAGGCTGGTGGGTGTTGTGATTAAAAACATCCTGCAAAATCACTGATTGTGTTTTTCTCTCTAGTGGTGCTTGTGGAGAGGTGAAGCTGGCTTTTGAGAGGAAAACGTGTAAGAAAGTAGCCATAAAGATCATCAGCAAAAGGAAGTTTGCTATTGGTTCTTTGAAGGAATCAGTGGTAAGTAAAGTACCTGTGTTTATAGCCCCAGACATAGTGATGCTTTACAACTTCCCAAGAAATCTTTGACGATATTCAGTCTCAGGAAGAATTGACTACTTAGCTACAGTAATTTGTGAATATCAAAGAACATTGAAAAGTGCTTGCCTCAGAGGCATGAGTACTAAAAGAATACTAACAAGTTTCAAGTATCTTTAATTCATTAAAAAAATTTTACTTATAAGGCTAGGGCCTGCCTTGTAAGCCCAAGGGCCGAGGTTCAATTCCCGGTAACCATGTAGTGACACATGCCTGCCCACTAGCAATCAATACCACATACCACAATGCCGAGCATGGTGGCTCACACCTGTAATCCGAGCAATGTGGGAGTCAGAGGCAGGTGGATCGCTGTGAGTTGGGGGCTGAGCTCAGGGCCAGCCTCAACTACAAAGCGAGACTATCTCAAAGCTAAAAAAAAAAAAAAAAAATTTACTTATGGATAATGAGTCCAAAAATATTTGGTTGTATTTAATAATGCATGTGGCTGGAAGTATTTTTTTTTTCTTCTAGCTCAAAATTATTATGAAACTTTTTACAATAATTGAAAGGAAGTTAGAGAAAAAAATCCAGCCATCATCCTGCTGTTGTAACTCTACAGCTGTTTTCAGTTTTCCTTTTCTTTCTAGTCTTGGTTTGTACAAATCTGTTTTTGGATGATTGAAGTCTTATTGTATGTACTACAACTTGGCATTCTGCTTTTCCACATATGCTTGAAAGTATAGGCTTGCCATAATACATTGTTCTTTTTGAAGATTATCTCCTTGCATTCATTTTATCGTGATTTTATTTATTTTCATGTAGTCCTTTTAAACATTTTGCCATTTTTATATTGTCATAGTAAAAATAAAACTTCTTGTAACATCCGTAGGGGCTGGAGAGATGGCTCAGTAGTCCCATGCCTGCCTGGCAAATGTAAGATCCTGAGTTCAATACCTGGTACCGTAAAAACAAACAAACAAACAAACAAACAAACAAACAAACAATCTCAGCAATCCACCACTTCTGCATCTCCCGTGCTGGGATTTCAGTGTGAACTACTACGCCCTCCACTATGGTGTGTGGTACTGACTGGTGGTGGGTGTGAATCACCACCCTGGGCATTGTTGTATGTGGTTACTTTGTGCTTGCAAGGCAGACTCAGAACCATTTGGCTAAATCCCCAGCCTTCCAAGTTTTAAAGTATGAAAAACTCCAATGATAAAAAAGAGTAACAGGTCCCGGGGATTTAGCTCAGTGGTTCTGGCGCCTGTCTTGCAAGCGCAAGGACCCAGGGTTCGATCCTGGTAACCACATACAATATTGGGTGTGGAGACTCATGCCCAGTACCAATCAGTACCACATACCACAGTGCCGGGCGTGGTACCTCACACCTATAATCCCAGCACTTGGGAGGCAGAGGCAGGAGGATTGCTGAGATGTGAGTTGGAGGCGGAGCTCAGTGCCAGCCTGAACCGCAAAGCGAGACTCTGTCTCAAAAAACCTTAAAAAAAAAAGTAGTAACAATCCACTGGTAACAATGTCTCGGTTTTTCAAGCCCTGCCCAAGTCTTGCTTTCCTGAGTGTGCCCCTTCAAGTGGTCAGAGTGTCCAAAGAGTCAGTATGTGACAAAATACTTGAGAAAATCAACCTACAGAGAGGAGATGTATTTTATCTCATGGTTTCAGAGGGTTCAGTCCATGGTCACTTGGGTCTGTTGTTTCTGGGCCTATGGTCAGATAATAAATACATCACAATACAGCGTGTGGGGAGCAAAACTGCTCATGTGATGGTGCCCAGGAAGAAAAGGGTGAGAGGGAAAGGAAGGGGCCTGGGACCAAATGTACCGTACAAGGGCATGCTCTCAGGGGCCTGCTTCCTCTAAGAAGTGTCTACTCTTAAGTTTCTACCGCCTCCCTATGTATAACCTGTTAAGCAGTCACCTCCCAGAGGTACCTACCTCTCTGACCACTGCTGCATGAGCCACCACACCTGGCATTGTGGTGTGTGGTTCCCAGGGATCGAACTCAGGACCTTGTACTTGCCAGGCAGATGTCGGAATCACTGAGCTGAATCCCTGGCCTCTAGCTCTTGGGGAATGTTAAGATCCAAACTGTAAAAGTCAATACAGCCACATTTCTTATATCTTCCTGCTTTGCTTTCAGTTCTGAAATTGCCACTTCAGCTCTGTGCAAATGCTTTGAATTATTCTGGAGACAGATTTGTTCATATTCATCTACAAAAAGAGGAATGGTCTCAATTTTTTAATATTTACTCCATTATTTCTTTGGTTATTCATTTAGGTAATTCCGAATGACTGTGCTCCTTTGGGTGATAGAGAATGTATATTTCAGGATTCATGAGTTTTAAGATTTTTTTTTCTGTGGTGCTAGGGGTCCAGTTCAGGGCCTTATGCATACTATGCTAATATTCTTTCCAGTGAACTACAGCTTCAGCTTGAAGTTAAGTTGTTTGATTTTTTTCTATATAGTAGTTATTCATTTTATCAAATTGTCTATAATCTACATTTACTGTATGGATGATGTAGCCCACTGTGTTGGTCTTTGCACATAGGACCCAAGAAAATAATGTAAAACATAGCCTCTAATCATATTTTCCTTTGTGGCCAGTTGTTTCTGCCTATTATACTTGAACATTCCTTTAAGATTTTTTTCCCCCCCTAGACAATGCCATTCTCACGTGGCAGAAGGAATTTCCTTTCTGTGTTCACTTTGTTATAGGTCTTTTCCCCTGTGATTCTCGTTTGCTTTCCATTTGGAGAAGAAAATACCTACCAGATCTAAAAACCTTAAGAGTAGAATTTCACAGCACACATCATACTGGACTCTTGATGACCTCTTTATCTGCGGAGTAGGTACACCCTGATGTGCTAATGAGAGTTAACGGCTTACAGGAAGAAGCAGGCTTTTAAAATTAAACATCTGGGGTTTCTTAGCTGAGTCCATTTTACATTACTGTAATTCTATATCCTCTTTGCTTGTAGAGGGTGTAGCCCAAGAAGTTACTTGCTTCGCTTTTTGAGATTGTAACGGAGAACAATGTCAATTACTCAGAGCTTCCTCCCTTCAGAGTTGCAGGGAACATATTAGCCTGTGTTTGGAGCTGGAGCTGGTTTATCCTCAGTCATTAGAAATTTCACATGACATTTTTTTCATACGGTTTAATTAAAGACCTTCTTTTCCATGGTCTTCATTGTTTTACTCTGTTTTTGAATGTAAGTACTTCCATAGCTGATGAAGCTGGGGTGGAGGTTGCCTGTCACAGATGAAAACAGTAGAAACATACTTGTTTTGGGCAGCAGAAAGTGGTAGGAATAGCTTGTTTTTTCTGAGACTCAGTCGCTCCTTCTCTAAAATATGAATAATTATAGAATTCACTTCATCGAGCATTAGGAGGCTTATGTGATATGGTTATTATACATAAGAGCTTGGCACAGGCCCGTGGCTATAATGCTTATAATTTACCAAGCATTTTGGGAAAGAAGAAGAGTGATTTAATTCATTGACCTCTGGGTCTTTGTTTCTTTGTATCATTATAACCTGTTTTGAATTCAGGCAGTCTTAACTCAGTTAAGTTTAATTATAAACATTTAAAAAATACTGGCTATTGTTAATGTTGGCTATTATTATTATTATTATTAATAAATTCTGCTATTCTCTATCATAGGACCCAGCTCTTAATGTGGAAACTGAAATAGAAATTTTGAAAAAACTGAACCATGTAAGTAGTCGTAAAATATGTTTTATATATAAGTTCAATTTGTCTCAAAATATGGGAAGAAGGTAAATTATTTCAATATGATAGAGCTAGTATGAACTTTTTACTTTTTATCTGTAGGTGTACACATACATGCACCTAACTCATTTAGCTTGGAACTTTCGAGAAACGATACTGCATAAATGTTTCTTGAATAAATAATAATACGCTATTTCTGCTTTCTTCTTCTTTGGTTGGGTTTTATGTTTGTTTGTTTGTTTTGTTTTGTTTTGTTTTTTTTTTAGGTTTTTTGAGACAGGGTCTCGCTTTGTGGTTCAGGCTGGCCCTGAGCTCAGCCTCAAACTCACATCACAATCCTCCTGCCTCTGCCTCCCGAGTGCTGGGATTACAGGCGTGAGCCACCACGCCCGGCACTGTGGTATGTGGTACTGGTTGCTGCTGGGTGTGGGTCTCCACACCCAGTATTGT
>PVIR01031643.1:0-19280 GCA_004026965.1 Petromus typicus
GGAACCACTGAGCTAACTCTCCGGCCCATGAATATGTTTTTAAGCATGAAGCAAAACACAAAAAGCTCTCAGGCTTAGCCCTGTCATGGCTAAGACATCAGATTGGAGGGATGGTTTTCGGTTTTATTTATTTGTAATTTCACCTCTTTGATACAAGGCATTTTGGAACTGAAAACACCAAAGATAGAAATACGAGCTGTGCATGGATCAGAAGGTAGGTGGCAAACAGAGCAGCCGCAGGACTCATTCTGCTGTTATCGCTGAGCTTTGAAAGCTGACTCGAAGTGTCCAGGACAAAGGTAAAAATGAGAATCAAGATGTGTCTGGTACAGGTACATGTTCTCAAAGTTAAATGTGATCATATTGTATGTATAAAATGTACCAATAAAATCAATTCAAAATCACACACACACACAGGAGTGCACCCGGGGGAGAATAAGTTCTCAGTGCTTCATTTTCAAGTACATTTTGCACTCAGGGGTCTTCCAAAGAGGATAATGAGTTCAAGGTCAGCTTTGAAACCAAACTCAGTTACAAAATTTCCCAGGTTGGAGCCCAAAGAAAGACAAACAGTTCCTGTCTACTTGTTGTTCACTCCTCCTGTCTGGCAGTGTGGACACACTACATGCTGTTTGGAAAAAGTTTCAAGACCACATCTGGGCTGGACGCAAAAGAGCTGACACTAATATAGAGATTTCTGCCACAATTGGAGGGCAAAATCCTGTGTTCCTCCTGATTTTGGCTTCAATAAATATAGCACACTCGAGCAGGTGTCTGGTGGCCAGTCTGACCCAAAGATAGACCTCTGCGGGTCTGGAGGAGTGGATGGGACTCCTCGTGTTTGTGTGTCCCAAACTTTTCTCAGCTGGGAATTCCAGAGGAGCTGGGCGACTGACTGCAGGTCCTCCCAGTGCTTTGAAGACCGAGTGAGCAGGTGGTGTGATGACAGCCTCAACTGCGCAGACCCGATCTGCAGTGGCACTGGATTCCGAGCCAGAGCACATCCGTACCTTTGAACAAGTGAAGAGGAATTGTAGAAAGGTTATTCCTGCAGGATGGCCTTCAAGAGACTTCCACTTTCCGTCTTTTATGCTTTGTACTATTTGAATTTAAGACACGTATTTCTCTTTTCTTCTGGTGGTATGAGCTACACTCCCAACCCCCTTTTTTGTTTTTATTTTGAGCTGAGTTGCTAAGTTGCCTAAGTGAGAAATGAACTTGGGAGACTCCTCCCTTAGTCTCCTAAAGTGCTGAGATTAGTTCTAGATATATTACTTCTGTAATTAGAAAATGTATAGATTATTTTAAACTTACTGTGTGACTTCTTTTTTTCCTTCCTGTTCTTTTCCCTTTTCTGGTTCCATGTTATACTGTCATTCTGCAAAGACTATCTTTGGAGTACAATAAAGGAAGTTTTCATTGGTAGGAGCTCATTTATCTAACTAAATTTCTAATATTTGTGATGGTTTTGCTCAGCTCACCAGAGGATGGAAACAGATTATAAGAAGACAAATTGGGAGAGTGTGATGGTCACAGAGATTTCTTGGCTCCTGTGTAAGATGCACCTTGTCTTAGTCCATCTCTGGGGCCCCAACTTCTATAGGACAACAGCCAATGTGTTATTTTTACATCCTGTCAGCTTCCTCATCATCAAGGAAACCAGTTCTAAAAGATCATCCACTGCACTACTAATGAGTAGCAGATGAAGGAAGCATCCAAGAGCAAACATTACTTACAAATGGAATGGGCTGCACAGAAAATGGGGGCGTTGGTCAGATCTGTAGACAGTGCTCTCGCTGCCTCCTGACCTGTCTTCTTTCAGCTCCAGGATCCTGCTGCTCACCAAGGCTCTGTTTCTGAAGACTCTGTAACAAGAATGAGTGTTTCCAAGCATTTTTCTGGTTAGCCTTCTATTAGCCAGAAAATTGGATTAATTGTGCATGAACTCATATGTCCAGAACCAGTTTGGCCCATAGAAGATGGAATCCGGGTAAAAGTGAGTCATGCTCAAATGAGGCTCTCCTGCATCTGTTTGGGAGCATGGAAGAATGGACAAGGAAGACAGGGCCTGGGGGCCAAGGAAAAATGCCATATTTGGATGTGAGGGCTTTGTTCAGCTCTGATACCAGTGTAGAAGCAGTGAGTCAGGAACAGGGGCATTCCATCAATCCACCTGACACGCTGTCGCCTTCCACAGGCACCGAGCTCCAAACCATCGTGAAAGGGGCTGTCGGCTGAGAAGAGGTAACAGCTGCTCCATGGCAATTAAGCAGCAGTTTCTGTTGCTGAAGGAGATTATTTTGGATGGCGTAAAGAGATTCAAATAAAAATGTCAGCGTGCCCATTATGGATGAAAGTTAGAAAAACTTAAGTGGCCCTGAATTAATCACCACTTGACAGGAAGGCACGTAAACGAGTACTAAAAAAATCCCCCTGCAAATCTATTTTCCTGCGTGTTTGGTAATTGTAAAGAAGCTGGTTGGGGGTGGGGGAGGGCATTTCTTGGCTGCAACCTTAATTCATCTTGGAGTGAAGATTTCATGACAAAGTTACAAGCCCTTCAAGTACCATTTATTGAGGGGCTAATGAGAGTTCCTAAGAACTGCGTACAAACAGAGACGCAGCCACCGACACAAGAAGCCTTTGAAAACCCTGAAGGGAGGGGAGTTCATTAGCCTTTTTCTCCCCCCTTCTTCTTCTTCCTCTTTCTCAACAATGAACGTTTTTGCTGCCAAACCTTCAGGAATCGGGTTGGTTTCCTTTCAAGTAATTGATGCGGGCTTTGCTTGTGTACTAGACAACCTCTAGGACAAGAGGCAGGAAATCTCACCGTCAAAGGGAAGCTGCACATTCCTTCCTCTCCGGCTGGCTTGGGCCCCTCTCACATGCTGGATTTATGCTGCCCTTGCCAAAAACGCCTTCGATTTCCATGGCCTCCCATGGCTAAGATAACGAATGCGCTCTCGGCCTCCAAGGGCTGTGCTTATTGTAAAACTCCAGCTATGCTGCAACAAAACCGGCTGCTGTCACCCCAAATCGAGCAAATGAGCCCCTGTCCTCCAGCATAAAGGCCCAGAGAGTTATTGAACATCCCCTGTGGAGAAAGTTCCCCTGACTCTCACTGCCCTGGCTCCACAAGTCCCCTCTGAACCTTCTGAGCCCTCTGCCTCCACTCCTTCAGCTCTGGAGCACAGGAAGGAATTGTTGGGGCCAGTCTGTTCCAAACAGATCAAGTTTTCTTAAGTCAGGATTTTTTTTTAAGAAAAAGCAGAAACAGAAAGGAATGCTAAGAAGAAAACTGGAACTGGTAACACATTTTAACTACGAATGGCTTTGGTTGGCATTGATGTCCAAACGTCATGCTTTTTTGGTAAACATAAACACAGGTGAGCAGTTTAGGGAAGTGGGAAGAAAGGAGGAAGTTCCAAACTCTCAGGATTTCTGGTGGTCTAAGATAGACAGGGGCGTCTTTTGTGTCTTTTTTTAGTGGTCTTGGGGCTTGAACCCAGGGCTTTTGCACTGAGGGACTTCTGTAGACCTTTTAAAATGTTCAATTTGAGACAGAGACTCACTAACAAGATAAATTGTCCCTTCTGGGTGGGCATCCTCCTGCTTCAGCCTCCCAGAGTGCTGGGATTACAGGTGGGTGCCACTCTGCCCAGTTTAGGCATGTTTCTTTGGAAACATTCCCTACCCTCAAAGTGATTTACAACAGGCAATTAAACTGGCACAAAGAAAACAAATGCATTGAGAAGATACTCTCTCCATTGTCTGCACCTCGCCACAATGTTCTACTTCTCTTCAGAGAGAAAGAGTTTGCCATAAAAATGCCTCCATTTGGAGAATACACTTACTCAGACTCTACTCTCCATGGCTGTATTCATCTGAGACATGGAAGATGTTTCCAGTTTGTGCAACACCCTCCTCTCAGGGTCACCTGACCCTGTCCCGTGGCACAGCTGCAGTAGCAGCCAGATGGCCGAATTCTTCCACAACTGTCTGCTTGACATACCAGGGGGATGAGAGTGAGTCCTTCACTCTCCCCTTAGCACAGGCATATTTTGAGAGTGTCTTTGTAAATACAGTCTGCATGTCCTGTCTTCCTCCTCCTCAGGCTGACAGTAGTTGATTGTCATACTTTCGGTGGGGTTTTTTGGTAGCATCTGAGCCAACTTCAGTTCCACAGATGAGGCTGGAAGGGACGCTGTTGGCTAAAGTCACAAGGGAGGAACTTTGAGGGTGACTAATATGAAGAATCATGGTAATAGTGTTAACAGTAATTGCACATACAATGCTATTAGCATAGTGGCTTTAACTTCTGTGCCAAACAATGCACGACAATCCTTTGTATGTGTTATCCTTAATGATAGGGCCTGTGATCTGCACTGTACAAGTGAGAATTCAAGAACTCAGAGAGGTTCAGTAACATGTGCCATGTGCACACAGGAAAAGGCAGAGTTTGAAACAGACCAGCCAGTGTCCCAAGCTTTGTTCTTCATCCCTCAGTAGTCTTCCCTTTTCACTAAGACCAGCATCCATGTTTGGCTAATGTGGTAGTCATATTTTCTTTTGCTATTGATGCTGATCCGCCATGTACCTGGGTGTTGCACAAGGACAGCAGTGTGAGCTGGCGATTAAGAGTGTGTGGGCTGAAGTCGTGGGCCAACTCTAAAACCTGACTCTGTCACTGAGCACATGAATGAGCATGTGCAAATATCTGTATCTTTGTGTACAGGGTGAGAATAGTGAACACTGCTATTTACTATGGTTAGTGTAAAATAAAACAGAAGAATATATTCAAATGTGGAATAGTGGAATATATTCAAATGTGGAATAGGCTTTCCAGCAGTGCAGGGAGAGGACACAGGTGGCCATGTCTTGGTGCTGTTCCCTTGGTGCTTCCTATTCTCAGGCAGGCTCCACCCTGCACCCTTCCGAGATGACGCCTACCACTCTCCAGGCTCCATGGCAGCAGAAATCAAGTCTTAGCCTTCTCAGCTCAGTGCACACTGCTTCATGTTATCTGTGTGCTCGTAGAGTAGGTAGCATAGTCACTGCATATACTAAGCCCTAAAATTCCTAGACACTCAACATGCAGCCTTCAACAAATATTTATTGAGTTCCTACTGTGTTAGTTGGCTTTCTGTTTCCATAAGACAGTCACACTGCCCTAGAATATTGGCTTAAAGGAGGAAAGATTTACTTTGTCGCTTGGTTTCCAAGGTTTTTGTCTATGGTCAGTTGGGTCTGTTGCTCCTGGATCTGACCTGGGGTAAAACATTATGGCAGGGAGGGTACGGTAGAGCAGAACTGTTTACCTCATGGTGACTTAGAAGCAGAGAGAAGTACACGGGGCAGAATTAAAGGGGCCAAGGACAAGATGTACCCTTTGAAAGATCCTAATCACCTCCGGCCTCCTAAGGGTCCATTCAACTATGAACTCATCTGTGGACTAAGCCATTGATGAGTCCATCTTCAGGATCCAGTCACCTCTTTTAGGTCCACTTCTCAATGCATGAACTTTTGGGGGACATTTTAGATTGAAACCATAACACCTACTATGTCCCAGGCAGATCCACTGTGTGTGTTGGATACTTCAGAAACATTTGTGTACCAAATAGCACCATCATAAAGTCCCTCAGCCTGGTAGAGCTGTCATTCTAATTCAGAGAGAGTTAATAAATAGGAAGGAAAATAACAAGAAGACTGTACAATCTGTTACATGGAAGCTGTGTGGAATAAAGAAAGTAGGTAAAAGAAGCGTGGCAACAGCAGGGTCAGAGAAATGCTAGCATTTAGGCATCGTTTTCAGGGTTGAGTCAGCATGCCAGATTGGGGTGTTCCAGCTGAATGTACAGGGACTGTAGTTGGCAGTGTGCCCACAGTGTGTGAGAGGCTACAGGAGACTAGTGTGGCTGACACTCCATGAACAGGGAGGGTGGGAGTGGTGAAAGAGGACATCATGAGCTAAGACAATTAAAGCAGGAGGGACAGGAAGCCTGGAGAAGACTCCGGAATTTACTGTGAAGCAAAGAAGACTTGTTGTCTGGAAAGGAGGAGTGGTTTTCCTTTATGAAAAGATGATGGTGGCTGCTCTATTGAGGATAGACTTTCTCTCTGTCTCTGTCTCTGTTTCTGTCTCTGTCTCTCCTTTCTCTTGTTCCTATGCTATGATGATGATATGTCTGCATAAACCAGTGGAAGTAGCAAATGCACTAATGGTAAAGCACTTGACCAACCATGGAATCCTCCCAGACCAAATGCTCCTACCTTCTTGTTCTTACATGAAGATGAAGATGCACCTGCAATGCCCCTTTGGCACATGTTCTCCTCCAGTGCTTCTAAACTGAGAACACTGAGAGATCTGTAGTCCTGATGTTTCAGCCATGTACAGTGACATATAACTCTGCCACAGAATCTTCCTCCTTCTCTGGAGCAGAATCTCTGTTGGGAGCACCACTGATCTCAGAGAAGACATGGCTATTGGTATCTACCAGCACAATGAGGGAATGTTTAAGATTTTTAAATGGCCTCTGATTTCAGCCTGATTGTTGCATTAGAGCAAGGTGAATGGGAGCTACTGACACTCATCTTGAGGATCAGAAATTGTAAAAAGTGGCAGTGGGGCCTAAAGGATAAGGTCAAGAAAGAAGATGAAGAAGGTCTATGGTGATTTTTAACTGCGATTGGACTGGAGTTCCAGGGTTGGGGCTCATAGAAGGTCAAGCATATGACAGGCACTGTCAGAGAATTTTGGGCAACTTCCCCATAATTTCACCATGCCCTTGCTAAACTTTGGGTTTTGTCTGGAGAAATGAGCATAAAAGTTTCCCTCTTGAATACCCGCTAGGAGTGAAAGACAGAGCGACAGGAATGGGAATCAGACTTGCACTTAGTTCAGTGTGCCGTATATTTGGGATGGGAGATCCCTGGAGCCATTCAAAGAAGAAAGATGTCTTTTTAAATGCTTGATGTCCCCAGTCTCTCAGAAGCCATTAAGCCATTAAGATAATTTGCAAATTGTCTCAAACCTTCTGGGATCCATTGGAGCTTGCAACTAGTGTCATCTCTCAACACAAATTAATTCCCTATGTTTGTTTCCTCAACTTTTTGTCTTTTGTGTAAAAATTATTCAAGTGTACCACTTATAGGGAAATGTGTACGAATAGTAGTGTGTGGCCAGATGGATTTTACAAAGTGAACAAATATCCTGGTGTAACCAATACTTGGGGGAACAAGGCCATCCTTGGACCCACTGGCAGGGTCCACTCTACCACTCTCCAGACTTCTAACACCACAGGGTGAGTTGGGATGATTTTATTTTTTAAACTTTATATAAATGAAATTCTACAGTTTCTCTTTGTATTCAACTTCTTCCATTCACTTTTATCTTTATGGAATTCATCCATTTTTTATTTGCAATAATAGCTAATTTATTTTTATTGTGATATTTCATTTTATGAATGTGCAATCTCTCTAACCAATGAACTGATGTATTCTTGTTTCCAATTTCTTACTGTTATAAATAAAGCAGAAGTACGTATCTTTGATGAATATATATCCCTTTCTCTCAAGTATATTCCCAGGATGGAAATTTCTGGGTTAAAGGGGAATGCATATGCTTTAGATGAGTAGCTACTGCCAAACAGCTTTTTCTAATTATTCTACACCATATTCATAAAAACATGAACATTTTCAGTCTTTTTTTTTCTTTAGCCATTCTGCTAGGTCTAAAGTGATAGCTCTTCATGCTTTAATTTGCTAGTTAGTATCATTAAGTTTTCACACACTTTTGGATTCAGCACTGTACTAAATTATACGTTGTACATCTGCACACACATTATTTGATTCTTATGACAAATCTACCAAACTCAAGGTTTTAACTGACTTCCTAACTATCTCAGTTTAACCAGGACATGGAATCTCTCATGTGACAGTTAGAAGACTCATACAGCTAGGAAATGCCAGGAAAAAAAATTCAAATATGGATTTCTACACATCTTGTCTCCCTACCTTATGATATCTCTGCTCATGGTGAAGTCCTTGGTCCAGAAGCACTAGTCTCAACCAGGAGCTTCTTCTTGGATATGTAACATTTCAGGTTTCACCACAGACCTCTTAGTCAGAACCCACGTTCTAGCACAATCCCTAGGTGGTGCACTGCATGTTCATTAAAGCCTGAGAAGCTACGCACTGCGCCAATGGATTGCAAAACTTGGCTACAGTTGGAAATCACCTGGGAAAGTTATTGGTGCCTGGTCCCTACCTCCACATACTGATTAAACTGGTGTTAGCTGTGACCTGGACAAAGGCAAGATGACAGTTTTTGTAAGTCTCCCAAGTTATTTTAATAAAGTTAAAGATTTAGACCACAGTCTCTAGGCCACATTCTCTGACAGAAGTCGTTGAGCTCATCTCATCCACTTGCCCTTGAGTGAAATTTCCCTGAAACCATCACGTGTGCTTTGAGAAAATGTATTTGCAGCGTCACCAGCAGGAAGGGTCCCAAGGAGAAACAATATCATGTTCTAGAACCTTCCATACAACAAGAATTGTCATCTCATCTGCTAATAATATGCAAATTCTTCCAAAACACTGCCAGTTTTATATAACTTCATTCACTTCATAGGTATGGTCAGTGGAGATCCCTGTTGCTTCTTGGAGCTTGAGCTTTTTTTTTGAGACAGGATCTTGCTTTGTAGTTCAGGCTGGCCCTGAGCTCAGCCTCAAAATTACATCACAGCAATCCTCCTGCCTTTGCCTCCTGAGTGCTGGGATTATAGGCGTGAGTCTCCACACCCAATATGGTATGTGGTTACCGGGGAATCAAACCCGGGTCCTTGTGCTTGCAAGACAGACGCTGGAACCACAGAGCTAACTCCCTGGCCTGGAGCTTGAGCTTTTTAAAGCCATGACTGATATAGGTCCTAGCAGGGACAGCTGGCAAGACACTCTCAGGTCTGTCCCTTCCTCTGTGCTCCGACCTTTAAATACATTAGGAGATCATGTTGCTTCTTCATTCAAAACATCAGTGGCTTCCATCTCCCTGGGAATCCATCTATTACTATGACTGGTGAAGCACTATGTGACTCACTTCCTACCAGCTCTCTACTGCCTTCCTGCCACAAGCCTCTTCACTGTGCCAGGACCACACAGGCTTCTGTAACGACACCAGGCATACTCTTTCTGGCTTCATTTTACTTGTGACATTATTTTATATATGTATTTGTTTGGTCCTTGTGTTTGTCCCTTGAAACTCCTTCAACACTTTGCTTCCCAAATATCAAGTTCAGCACAATAATCTAGATGCTCAATAAAGATTAGTTTAATGGGTGGCTGGGCAGATAGATGAGTAGAAAATTGTACCATCTCTTCAGAGTGAAGAAAAAGGTCAGTGATTCCTAATTGGGCTACTAAAGTGCTACCTTCTTCACTTTTGGCATATCTATGAATGCAGGTATACTACAATTATAGTTACATGCTATATGTACAAATGGTAGCCCTATAGGATTTATCAATTAGTAATGTCACAGCCATCTTTGTTTATGTAAGTATGGCATTTGCAGAAAGCTGAATCACCTCATAACTCATTCCTCAGAATGTATTCCTATCATTAAATGATTCATAGCTAAAATTAAGGGCTCCTTGGGGCCGGGGAGTTAGCTCAGTGTTTCCGGTGCCTGTCTTGCAAGCGCAATGACCCAGGTTCAATTCCCGGTAACCACATAACAATACTGGGCGTGGAGACTCACGCCCAGCAGCAACCAGTACCACATACCAAGTGCCAGGCGTGGTGGCTCATGCCTGTAATCCCAGCACTCGGAAGGCAGAGGCAGGAGGATTGCTGTGATGTGAGTTTGAGGCTGAGCTCAGGGCCAGCCTGAACCACAAAGAAAGACCCTGTCTCAAAAAACCTAAAAGAAAAAAAAAAATTAAAAATAAAATAAAATTAAGGGCTCCTTTTTAAAAAAATAGAGACTTTTTTCTTTTCTTGTGAACCCTAATTACTGAACCCTAAGTCTTACAGATGCTAGACATATACTTTACCTCTGAGTGGTGCCCCTTGAAGCTCCTAAAAAAATATGTTTTTTTTAACAAAAATAAGTACTGCAATACATGAAAAAGAAAACAATGACTAAAAAAAATAAATAAAAACTAAGCAAAGCAATGTTACTAAGTTCAATCTTGAAGCCTTAGGCCAGTAGCTCTTGAAAAAGGGCAGGTTTACAAGTGCTGGAGAAGTATTAAGGATATACCAGAACTAAGTCTTACTTAGGTGAGACTTTCTCCCAGGTGGAAGAGGAAGGATAAAAGAGATCATAAAGAGAATCCATTTTCTCCATGGAAATTTCTATTATTTTCTTTTTGCAGCACTGGGGATGGAACCTAGGGCCTCCTCATATGCTAGACCAGTGTACTGTCACTGACCTACACCCCAGCTCTGTCTATTATTTAATGCTCAACTCCAGATCATCTTACTGATTCCTGGTGGTGTGCGTCTTTCTCTTGGAAACACCAATAGAGGTTCATCTAGGTCATATCCTGCTTTTTAAAATGTTTTAATTAAAGTTTTATGTTTACTTGCTTGATTTTTTATTCTACAAGGTGAGAGGAATTGAAATAACACTGCAGTTTTCTTATACTTTTAAGAGTTTAACTCATCCTTAGTATATCTCATAGTCTAAGAGAGTCAGAACTCAGTCACACAGACATTCCTTGATACACAAATATTTGACAGCACAAATCAAACACTCAGATTTCTTCTTTTCATTCCAAGGATGTGAGCTTTCATTGCTGAAACCAAGTAAAAAGCAAAGCCTGGCTATCAGTGAGTGGCTTGCACCGACTCAACGGAAAACCAGCTCGGAAAACCAGTAAGTCTTTGCTTTACAAACCACAATTATTCTGCCCTGGTTTCACCTTTCAGCACATGCCTTGGTTTCCATGTAAGATGATAAGGCCTCTATGTTCCTTCACATGTGAACTAAAGACTTATAAACACTTAAATGAAGAAATCAGGTCCTAGTGATGGCAAAATATTTACACATTGATTTAAGCCAGTCCATGAAATTGGGGATAAGCGACATTTCCATCAGAGAGAGAGGGGAAAATCAAAGAGATCAGAGCTATGGTGATATTTTAAGTGTGTTTATTTAGGTAGAAGAGTCTATGCCTGCTCAATACCTCCTTCCCCTTTTCTTTTCTGCTGAAAAGAAAAAAAAGATGTGTTATTTTGGAAAATCCTGAAGTTTCAGAAACAACTGGCATGTGTTGAGAGGAAGGAAGTGGGGCTGGGCAGAGAGTGTCAGAGGATACAACAACCACCTAAAAAGTGGAATCACATCGACTGTCCCAAGCTACATTTTTCTAGGCTGACAAGTCTAAGTCAATGGCATACTATAAGATATTTTTGTACAAAAATTTTACAGTTCAACCTGTTATTTATCCATGGCAGCAATGATCATTCATCTTATTTCAAAATTGAATCACCTCAGGAACAAAATCTCTGCTGTCTAAATTTTGCAATGTGTGATGTTTTGAAAAGTTCACACTGGAAACTTCATCTCCAAAGTCAGTGGTGTAGGGGAAGGAGGAACAGATGAGATGAAGAGTCTGGGCCCTTGGTGTACTGCGGCTCTGCAAGAAGATGGACTTGAGCTGGCAGCTTGCTCTGCCTCACCTCGTGATGCCCTCTCTGTTCCACAATATGGAGCAGCATAAAGGTTCTCCCCTTGTGCCAGTACTATGCTCTTGGGTTCCCCAGCCTCAATTATTCACTGTTAAACCTCTAACTTAAAAAAAAAAAATTACTCAGTTGCCAGTAGTCAGGGACAGCTATAGAAAATACCTTAGACATAGAATATTTTTTAAGTTACAAATGATAAGAAGAGTTTTGGATATTTTGAGCTCTGCTAGGAGACATTAAAGTTAAGCATTGTTATAAGGATTTACCATTTGTCGATATCTAAGAATATATTATTATCTGACTGTTCTATTTAAAACATGCTAAGCTGTTTGTTTCCAAAGCTCAGTAGTAGATATGTTACTGTGCACCTTTTACACATAGAAAACAGAGTCATGCAGTTGAGTCATGGAGCCTGGGTTTAAATTCAGACTGGCTGGTAATTGAATCTATTGATTTTCCTGGATTAGCCCTGCAGACCTGGGTTCTGGACACTGTGTCTTCACTGATGCAGGTATCAAGCAAACCAAGACAGCTGGTCATCTTACGTGTGCCTCTAAGTGCTGTGCATGGCATACTCCTGCATACAACTTTTTGAGTTTAGAAAATATTCATGCACCTGCAAGTCCCACTGTCCGGCTCAATAAGCATTTTCACTCATCATCTATAATCAAAGCTCAGTCCCATATACAATAGGGATATAGAAATGAATAAAGATGCAGCCTGTACTTTTTAAGCCTCTCCTAAGTAAACTAAAGAAATAATATTCTCTCTCAGGGAAGCATTATAACTACAAGTAAAGCCAATTTTTAAATTTGTGTGCATATAACACGGCCATTGATTTTAGCTGGCAGCACAGTTATTTACTATGACAATGTAACATCTTGGTAAGGACATTGTTAGGCTAGGTACTTGGGGTTGTTCATCCATGCAAGGAATTCTTGTCAAATATTTTAATGAGAAGAAAAGCAAAGTAGTTGGGAAGAAAGTCCGAAGTGACCTTTAGCTGTATAACTCATTGCAGATTTTCTTAATATTTTTACAGGATTTTTGTGATGCCGCATGATGATGATGATGATGATGATGATGATGATGACAGTGAGGACAAGGGGGCAACAATATGATGATTTCATTATGGTGCAGAGTTCCTCCCTAGTTGAGGTGCTGAGGGATACAAGTTGAAATGGATTTAAGGATACTTTACCAGAAGCATCTTTTCTTACCATTCGGCCCTCAGTCCACTGAGCATTGCATACTCACCATCCAAAGTCCTTCTGTCCCTGGCAGAAATCCAAGTTACTAAGTCAAAGTGGAAGTGTGCCTGATTTTATACCACCATCTCCAGACTTCATGACAACCAGTGTGTTTTGGTTAAAAATATTCTAAGTCTTAGGTATTTTCTATTGCTGTCCCTGAATGCTGCCAACTGGGTAACTTTTTTTTTAAGTCAGAGGTTTAACAGTGAATAATTGGAGTTTGGGAACCCAAAAGCATAGTACGGGCACGTGGGGAAAACCTTTGCCTAGCCTGAAATTCCACCACAGAGGTGAAGGCATGGCTAGGAGCTGACACTGCCCTCACACTTAGAATCAGTGAGAGTGGCATCCCCAAAAAGTCTCTATAAAGATGGCTGTGGTGTCACCTCCACGGACTGGGGTTCCAGACTGATTCTCCAACCTGATTCTCACTCCCAGCCAAGACTGATGTCAGCCATCTTGTATTATAGTCCATGCCAGTGATGGGGTTAAAGTACTTCTGGTCCTGCCCATAAATAACCACTATCCCCTTCTTGCTAGGCATCTACAGACCCACTACCCTGGCCAAGGCTCTCTGTGGTACCTGTTTAACAATCCCTGTCCTCTAGAGACCTAAAAGTCAACTTCCCCCAAAGCAGAGGACCTGCTCCAGTTCCCTTTGATTGTACAGCACCAGCCTCTATGAGTTACTAACTATACTGAATATCTATTTATTCACTCTGATGAACTTTGAATAAGCTTCCCTTTCTATTTAAGGTAAATGTGTCCACTTTCACATTTGTAACCCAAAGCCTTGACTGATACATTCACCTACACACAGTTAATTTTATGCAGGCTGATTTTGAGGAAAGAAAATCTCACTCTCTCTTTCTTTTCTGACAAGTAGGGGGAAACGAGTGACATGAATGTACTTCTGCGAGGTCATTGTATGGCAGTGCTACATGTTGGCATGAAAAATGTTAAGAAATGAAATTAGCTTGGTAAAAATGAACATGCATTTAATGCTTTATGTTTTGCAAAGGTCTTTTGCCTACTCTATCTCATCACAAAGCACTTTTCTATACCCTCTCCATTTGGGATTTAGGTTGATATATGGGATATAGGTTGATATATGACATGCTTTACATTATGTCAGTTTACAGTGAGGAGGCAGATTCAGCAGTGCGGACTAACTACAATCACATAGCCATGCAGGACAGAGGCAGGGTTCTCTGTAGTTCCTATAGTTATAGAAATTAGTTTAATTTAGTCAAGGTAGAGTGGCTGAGGGCAGCAGAAGGAAATGTCACCTGACTGGAAGAAATCCACATGAAGACCTACGGAGATCCTAAGCTATAGAAATATGCTGCTCCCTTGACCTACTGGAGAGTTCCAAAAACTAGAAAACCCATAAAATGTAAAATTTACATGCACACTGACATAAAAAGGAACATATTGGAGCCAGGCATGATGGCTGGTTCTTCAGCACCTCAGAAAGTTGAGGCAGGAGAATAGCAAGTTTGAGCCCCATCTGGGCCATTGGTGAGTGCTTAGCTAGATGCTATCTCAAAATAAAAATGTTGTAGAGGCCTTGGGTTCAAGTCGCTATTATCACAAAAAGAAGTGTATTGAAAGAAATTCTTAACATAAAATTCTGTCTGTGTTCATCAAAACTGAAATTTTATGATGCTTCTGTTTTATTAGTGCCACAAACACATGCTTTCTTGGACTCCTGAGCTCTCTTGGATACCTCAGGAGCCAGAACATCTATTAACAGCATTCTGGGTTAGACTCAGCCTCTTCCAGCACAGACTTGCTGGGTCTGCTCACCTCTCTCCATATCATGCGACAATGGCAGGGCTTACCAAATGGAGAAGGGCTGTAAACAGGTTGTTAATTCTGAGAGTCAATGAGAAATCAATTGCAGGAATATTCTCAGTGGTCCTGAGAACCTCAAAAAGTTAATGACTTCAAGAACACACTATTCTATGGTAGAATAAATTAGGAGGCATTAGGAATTTTTATGATGCTGTGAAAAGGGTCTTTTGCATCTTGACATCTGTGAGTGAAATTTTTGTAAAAAGGTATTTTTTGGGGGGAGGGGACAGGGTCTCTCTTTTGTGGTTCAGCCTGGCCCTGAGCTCAGCCTTGAACTCACAACAGTCCTCCTGCCTCTGCCTCCTGAGTGATGGAATTATAGGCATGAGCCATCATGCCTGGCACTGTGGTGGGTGGTTCTGATTACAGGTGGGTGTGAGTCTCCACACCCAGTATTGCTGTATGTGGTTACTGGGGTTCGAACCCAGGTCCTTGCACTTACAAGGCAGGTGCTGGAATCACTGAGCTAAATCCCTAGCCCAAAAAGGCATTTTTGATATAAAAAATTATATATCCCACAATCCTATAATCAGAAATGAGGAAATGATATCTATCAAAAGATAAAGACACAGTTTTAGGAAATAGGGGTGCAATAAAGTGACAAAAAGGGACCCCAGGTAGAAGGCCCACGAGGTGTCCCAAGCTGCCAAGTCTGGAGATCAGACAACTCAGGCTGAACAGGATAATGGGAACAGTGCTGTAATCCAGAAGGATAACGCCTGGAAAAATCCAGAACTGCTTAAATAACAGATGTGCTAGAGAATGTTGAGAGGCTGTTCACAGTTTTGATAGAGAGCTTAGAGTTGAGTTACTAAAAGACATAAAAATCAAGGCTATTCACAACTGCAGGAAAAACAGAAAGTGACATAGGAAGGAAATATTATTGCCGTGTTATCGCTAGATCTTTTATGGATAATATTTACACGATGTAAGCACTGAGTATTGTTCTACATAAAAATTGTGACTGAACTCTCTAGGGAAGAAGGTGGCTAGAAGTGGGCCTGTGTGTTGCCAGGCATGTGCTGGAAGTAGTGCTAGAAAAAGATGCTTTAGGATTGAGATCCACACATTCTACATTAGGAAGTAAAATAGATTTAGAAAGACTTAGAATTTAAATCGTAGAAAAGTTTGCTTCTAAACAAACATGCTGTTTAGGAACAAAGAAATCAGCGACCAAAGGTACATGAGAAAGAAGAAAGAGTCATTCAAGAGAGTAAAGTTGGGACAGGTAGAGTGGCAAGAAGAAGCCTTATCGAATTCTTTCAGAACTGTAGACAAGTGGAACTTTGAGGTCAAGTTTTCAATTCACAAGAAAGAAAGAAGCAAGGTCACAATAACCACCAGATAGGGTGGCAGTTGGCCCTCTTCCAACACAAATAAGGCGAAGGTGAGACAGAAACCTCCGTGATGGGTTAGGAGACACAGGCTCTGTCTTCACCTGGGAATTAACAGATTACGATGAGCATCTCTACCTGGGGAAGGCCTGGCTAGCATGACAGGTCAGTGCTCCACAAACACTGACAACAGAAATAATGAAACTGCCAGTCCCAGGGGCATGTCCCCGTATCCCGGGGACACATCTGCCACGGGCCAGCCTTGCAAGCTGTCAGCTTTCTCCACTGCAGATTGCTGGGCCCCAGAAAACTGTCACCTGCTCTCCTTGATGTCCACTCACTGATCACTCTTACTGCTCATTTTCACAAACTGGGTATCAGGATGGTTTCTTTTTACTTTTTTTTTATGAAGAAGGTTCTGAGTTGAGTCAAAATTCTGGGAGAAGCCTCCTACTGGTCTGGAAATAGATTCATAATCTGGAGAGCAGTGAGGGAGATCCTGTGGGATCTGTAAGCACTCTGAACATCTATGCAGTGCTGCGTTTATATGTGGACATGTACGAGTGACTTAGCATGATAGAATAAGGGAAAGTTGCTATATGGAGCAGCTCACCCATAGAAACTATGGTGAAGGGTAAAGAGTCCAGGCATCCTGTGGGCTTCTATATATGTCCTAGCATTGTTATTTCCAGTCTCTACATTTTCGAGGAAGGGGGCTGTGCAGCAATAGGTAATGGAAGCAGAGATGTGAGCATGGTGTGTCAGGAGTGACAGTGGCAGCTAAATGTGACCTGGAATCTCGAGCAGGGTGCTCCAGGTGGCAGCACACTCTCTCCCACCCTGCAACTCACTGCCACTGCTCTGCCGGCTGGTGACCCTGGGAGGGAGGCAGAATCAACAGAAGCCCTTTCTGAGGTCACAAAAGAAGCTGAGAGCAACAAACCATGGGGAACAATGCAGGTGGATGTGATAAAGGCCATAGCAATGGGCAAAGGTGTTGCCATCAGAGCCACTGATGGCTCCAAATCAGCTAACTGTTTCATAAGCAAGTCATTTAATGAGCCTGAGTTTCCTTACATGAGAGACACTTTACTCCAATTCACCAGACTTTTCTGAGAACTATATGATGATGATAAAGCACTTGGTGCCAGGTCTCTGACTACTGAACAGAATGCACGTTGTATTATTATTTCCTAAAACATGCAAATAAATGTCATGAAATCTCACTATTTTATGAAGAAAGTACCTTAAATTATATATACTTTTATATCTATTTAATTGATGTAAAAGTATAAAAATCATACATATTTATGGAGTACCATGTAGTATTGCAGGTGGTACACACATTCACTGGGTAATGTTTAATTCACCGCAAACATATCTACAGTTTTTAGCCCTATAAACTCAAGATAAGTTCTTCTAAGTTTTTGTAGCCTATCTGCTGTCACATGGAAGTTAATTTTATACTCCAGGGAAAGTTTTGGCAATGTCTGAGATAATTTTGGTTGTCCCAACCAAAAATGGATTCTACTGGGTGGAGGAAAGGGACATAGCTCAACATCTTAACTATCTTCCACACAACAGATCCCAGGAAAAAGAATTACTCCATTTGAAGTACCAATGCTTGGAGAAGACCTGTTGTGAAATTGGCACATTATATATGCTCTAAAAGCTCAACTGAGAATGTCTGAGACAATGCTCTGATTCCCCACAGCCCAGCCTGTACTTCTCTGATGTCAGGCACTGTGAGTGACAGTCAGTACTGACTGTGTCCCTGCAGGCTCTACTTGAGTACTCTACTTGAGTACCTTGCCAGTGGGGCAGTGAGAACCAGGGCATGTTTAGGATTTTGGAGAAAAAAAAAAAAAAACAAGTTTCTCTAGGAACCATTGAGCTTTCATCAGGACATATATTTTTACAGGTAAATTGATGCCTACCACCTGTGTAAAGTACAAATTCTGCCGAGGGATTGACTTTTAATATCTAAAAAGCTTTTCAGGCATGATTCTAAAACTCGACTTTCTATGACTTGAGTTTGATGGCAACAATATTATACAACCATTTTCTTGTCATGTTTTTTGATCTATTGACCATCCATGCAAATTACTGTCTTGGAAACTATAGCACACTGACCAAAAGAGACCTGTTAAGGAGATCTCAACTGTGTATGTAGTTGTGTTCTGCTTGTTTTTGCTTGCACTTTCTTTAAGACAGGCTAAGTGATTTAAAGAAATGACTTATTACCCACAGTTATTTATCTCTTTTATTATAAATTCATATTCAGATATATTAAGGTAGAGATGTACAATGTTACAGAAAGGGGACTCAGAGTGGCATGGGGACCCAGTGGTTGAGTGGTGAGTTTTTGTCCCTGCTCCCAGGCCAGCCATTCTCTATACCTCTCATCCGTCTTTTGTGTGCAACTCCTTGCTAAGAGTTAAGTCTCAACTGATAAGGCCTTGGAGACATAATCATTTCCCATTGATGGCACCTTGCAACCAATTCACAAACATTTTCATATTAATATTGAGCAATTTCCCTACATTCTAATCCATCAAAGCAGGCTATTAATCCTTCCTGTACCATTCTCTATTCAAATGCTAACAATTTTCTTCTCACAAGCTAAAACATTTGTCCGACAGCCCCTCACACAAAGACCCCGCATTGTTAGCGATGATGGATCAGAGTGTTAATATGAAGGATGCAATGTAAATTATATCACTGATACTGTACATATGGAGAGGGAAAAAAATCTCTTTAAAAGATCATTTGTATGCTAAAGATAATGAAAGTGATCCCATGGTATGGTAACCTTAATTTTCCTTTCTAAGAGAAATAGAGGGAGAGAGAGAGAAATAATGACTCTTTATGGTAGAGAATATGGAAATCCATCAGGATTTATAATGGCACAAATGCTATCATTTACTACCTGGAAAAATAAAATATACACTATTTATTTTAAAGAACTTAGTGAAATGACTCATAAGAAGCCCTGTTAAAATATCTGTTAAGAATGCCATAGCCTGAGGTTACTAGGAGAACAGCGTGAATAACAGAGCTCAATTTGGGATGAAAAACAGGCAAATGCCCCTACTTAGGGTGGTGAATGAGCTCACAATTCACATTCATTACCAAATGCCACTGACTGGC
>PVIR01031644.1:0-19282 GCA_004026965.1 Petromus typicus
GGGAATCGAACCCGGGCCCTTGCGCTTGCAAGACAGGCGCCGGAACCACTGAGCTAACTCCCCGGCCCCCGGCAGTAACGTTTTTAAATTCCTAATTTGCAAACCCAGGGCAGTCACTCTCTTTTGATATTTAATAATTAACATCTGTGCAATTTTTGCTCAATGCTAAATTAGCAGTATTGATCCAGCAACCTGGAATCATCCTCCAGTTCTCATTGATGCAGAGTCACTGCTGACAGGGCCAGAAGAAGCCTGGAGCCTCTTAAATGATTAAATCTTGGACATGGGCTAATTTTCTTGCATGTTTTAGTTTTTTCAAAAATCGCAGAGATCTGACCCACAGGAATGCTCTGCCGATGTTGGGTGGGAAGGGGCTTTCACCAGGTACATTTCAAACTCCTTTCTAATTCACATTATGCGTTATTTTCTCTCCAGAGGACCCAATTTAAGCTCCACAAATACTCAGACTGAATTAATTTCAAAATAATCTAATGTGATTCTGTAGATTCTTCTAGAAAAAAAAAAAGATAAGCATTTACATATCTCAGTGTTCCATCTCCTACTCTGATTTGCTGTTTAACAAATAGAATGCCTTTCCTCTGACCCCGGTAAGCTCTTCTGAATCATCAATGCTTCGGGCTGAAGCTGGACAGCGTTACACACTGACATCGAGAAGCCACGTTTGATGAAAATGTCTCTTGGCAACGCTAGCGTGCCGGGCTCTGACGAGCAATTTTCTGATGATGAACATTCTTTCCTTCAGTCATTCATCAAACATTTATTGAACACAAGGTTTTGGCAGGAGCAGTGTAGATATGAATCACACATGGCCTCTGCCCTCGAGGAACACATGGGCACGTAAACACACAACAAAACTTGATGAGAACAGAAGCAGGGGGTGTGCGGTCTGGGAGCCCAAGTGAGTAGCAACCGGCTCTGTCTGCAACATTCAGGCATGGTTTCACATGAGTGGCTCATTTGCTCTAGAGCCTGAAAGCTGTAGACAGGGCAGAAGAAGGAACATCCCAAGCAAGGCTCTGCCTGGGCAAAGGCATGAAAGAGCAGAGTGTATCCAAGGAGTGGCTCCAGTGAGGGTAGACATGAGGTCTATCCATCACAAACCCCAGAGGTGAAAAACCCCAGAGTTTGTACAAAGGCAGGTGGGAGATGGAACCGAAGATCCAAGTGGGGGCAGGTGGTGGAGACTGTTAATGCCAAGTTTGGGCTTTGTCTTAAAGCAGGGAGAGTGGCTAGGGAGGTTCTTAAACAGCAGACTTCTGGATTGTCCAATTTTGTTATCACAGTGAAATACCTGGGGCTCGGTAGTTATTAAAAACCCAGGTTATTTAGATCACAGTTCTGGAGGTTCAGTTGATGGTGCTAGTATCAGCTTGGGTGTAGTCAAGGCCTCTCAGAGAACAGCAGAACTGTGGCAAGAGACTGTGGGGTCATGTGTGTGAGCGGAAGAGATCACACTGCAATGCCGGAAGCCAGAGCCTGGCTCAGGGTTCGGGCTCTCTGGGAGCTAACTCAGGGCCCCCTGAGAGCCACCTTAATCCCCTCAGAAGGCAGGGGCTCCACAACCTAAGGGCCAGGCTCCGCTCCCACAATGCCACCTGAGAACCCAGCCTCCAAAACTGGAGCACTTGAGGGATAGACCCTCTTCGAGCCATGGCCATTTTGTTGATGGGCTATGAAAGACTGCCCTGGTAGCAGCAGTATACAGGGGATAGGCTGGAGAGGGGACATAGCTGGGGGCAAGGCCAGTCCATCATCCCTTGGGAAAGATGTGAGCTAGGGCCCAGGAGGCCAGCCAGGGGTTGGGGAAGAACACTGAGAGACATTTCAGTGTCATAGTGATGGGTTAGACCATGGAAGCTGGGAGCCGTTAATCCAGGATCATCCCTGGGTCGGGGCTTGCACAACATCTGGTGGACAACTAGTGTTGCCCCCTAAATCAACATACCTGCCTCTGAATAATAATCAGTGTTTCACATATCAGCACACAATGAAATCTCATCAGTATGAGAGATGATAGATCTGACCTTCTATCACTTGTCTAGCTCCCCATCCATTAAAGAATTTCCAGATTGACTGCTGGACCTACAAATGGATTTGCATGAAGTATATATTTGTCAATTTCTGAGAGTGCCTTCCTAGTCCAGATGTGAGGGATTCTGGGATTCACTGATGTGGTGTTAGTAAAATCGCCATCTTGGGCCCAGTGGAGGGGTCAGGAGGAAGCAGTTATACAGAGCCTTCCTCTGGCAGGACAGCAGCAGAGCAAGCGGTGGACAGCCCTCAGTGATAAAGAGATGCCTTCAACCTTGACCACCTCTGTAACTCTGAACAGTTAAGCAAAGGCTGGAGTCCTACCTTTAATCGGTCACTGACAGGACTCTCCCTATGAAGGCATTTGCTATCACATCCGTCCTGCACGCTCCCGCTTCCATAGTCTGTCTATGCATTTGAATGCCTGGTGGAAGGAATAGAGGCATTTGAAGACCAGAAAGTCCTCCAGAGGCTCTGAACTCTGCCTTCAAGTCTCTGAAGGGCTTTTTGTTGTCAAGATCAAGAAGGCTTGATTCTGTAGCTTGTGGGGAGGACCAAAGAGGTAAAAAGAAGGGTGATTTAGTTTCCTTGTTGTTAGAGTTGTCCATGAGTTAGGTGGTTGAAAGGGCAGAGCTCCGGGATCATCAGCAATGTCAGAGGCTCCATAGCTCTGAATGGAGTGGACCGGGTGGCTTTAAGGACTTGTCAACTCTAAAATTGCTTTAATTATACCTTTCCAAAGTTTGATTATAAATGCTGGGGAAGTTTTTCTCACCTAGAAGTCACATTGTACCAGGCTGAATACAAAGCATGGTGAACTTGAGAATGAGCTGAAGTCCTTGTGTCGGGGTCTTCATGGAATCCTTTACACGATTTCAGCCTTGGCCCCTTCTCTTCAGTTGTCCAGTACACAGGAGGGCAGGCTCTCGTCTCACACTTCTGGAGTCTCCACCAGAGAGGAGGCCCCTTATGTGCTGTTGATCAAGTGAATGAATCCTGCTTAAAATTTCACGATTCTTGATTAAAGGCCACCTGTGAGCCAGGTCTCGAGTTAGAGTTGTAGGAAGTCCAGAGATAAAACCTTACCATCACCGATTGTCCTCAGAGGCATGCAAGCTCTCTGTGAGAAAAGGAGGAGGAGGAGGAGAAGGGTAGGGAGAAGAAAAGGAAGAAGAGGAAGGGGAAGAACTAAACAATCACTTCTTATAACTGGAGATGTGGGAAAGGAAGTAGAAACATTTTATACTGAACAGATATGCAAATTGTATATAGTGTGTACACATCTGTAAGACTATTTTTTTAAAAACAAGATCAAGGTAGAAATATCAGGGTGTCCAGGCTGTGTTTCCTGTGCCCCCAGCTCTGGTCTCTGGGTTGTTTGATGAAAATGCCGGTGAGACCCTGCTGGAGTCCGAGGTCACACGGCAGTCCTCATATCTCAGGCCCTGCGCCTTCTTCGTGCTCAAAGCAGCATCTGTGCATTTTCCAAACAGCAGCCAGGGAGGATGGCAACCAAGATGTCTGCTGGATGCCAGGAAGGAAGAGGTTTGGAGAGAGAGGGAGGAGGTGGCCAGGAGACAGCAGAGCCCAGAGCCAGGCCTGAGTCTAAGGGACAGCTGGCTCTGGCTGGTGGGGTCTAGTTTGGTAACGTGATGTGAGGTGAGTAACCCACTCCTAAACAGACCTGTTTACAGAGCACGCTTCCCAAGGAGCACCACTCAGCCTTCCCGAGCATTTCCCGACACACGACCGGGGAGGAGGCTCTGACTTTGCCCTGCTCCAGTCCCCAGGCACTGTCAGCAGGTCCAACTTCAAGAACCTTTTGTGCTAGAAAGAAAAGGCTATAATCGAATTTTTCATTATGGCTCTGAGATAAAACAGCTTTTCATTTTCGTGTCAGAAGAAGGGGCAAGTGTGGAACTGTCCCGATTCAAGGGCCTGACAAAGCTCTGTTTGGGCTCTGGATATTTTCTTAGTTATTTTTAGTTTATGGCGGTCAACACGTTTTCCTCCTCCTTCTCCTCCTCCTCCTCCTTCTCTGCGTCTTCCTCTTCTCACAGGGATCAGGGGCAGGACCAGGAGTGATGACTCCCCTCAGAAGGGAATGGGATTTGAAAATGTATTTACCAAGGATGTTTACTAGTGCCAGGCACTACTCTGTTCTATAAATATCACTTAAGAACCGTGATAGCACTCTACGACATTTATTGAAATCATTCCCATTTCACAGATGAAGAAACCAAGCAACATGAAACTGAGGCAACTGGGAATTGGGCTCTGGAGTTCATGCTTGAAACTACCATACTACAGGGGCTCTGGGCCTTTGGGAAGCCAGTTTGGTGCAGCGGGAGTTTGGAGCTGGGTCTCCCAGCCAAGCCAGTCCCTGGTGTGTGTGAGCCGGTCAATCCCTGTACCCCAGGCCATCCGTCAGCCTCTTCTGTCACCTCCATCTATCCTTTGGCACTCAGTGTTGGAGATACCCCTTCTCTGGCCAGTGGACCCTCTCAGAGTGTGTCCTGCAGAATCTCACTCAGGCACAAGTGAGTCCCCTTTAAGAAAGAAAACACCAAATTGGAGCTGAATATTCATACTATAGGAAAATACTCTACAAAAAGACTTAATCGCAGGGCTTTCTGTAACCAGCCGTACGTCCCATCCATGCTTTGAAGTATTTGATTACTAATCATTAACTACTTAACCTGGACTCCTGAGCTTCTGGTGCTTAAAGCCAGAGACCCACAGGGCTGCTCGCTGCAGAAAATTAATTACTGGACAAGGTGGAGCGGCGTTCCCACGTGAACAGGAAGGTGTGCGCAGCGTGGGATGCAGGACACGCGACCTGCGTAGGACACCTTGACACGAGCGAGACCCAGGTTCGGCCCAGGCATCCTGGAGTGCCCATCCGGGGAGGCCATCAGCTGGCCCAGGCTTTGCCAGGCGAAGGTCGCAGCTCCTGTGTGGTCCTCTAGGGGCTGACCTGGCCCAGGACCACACACACAGATGTGCCAGGGAACTTAAAAAGGCACGTTTGGGGCTTCATTCTGGAATCAGAAAAAGAGAACAAGGACCTGTAGCGTCCCAAACCCCCAAGTGATGCTGACTCCCTCCTTATGTCCCCAGGAGAAAGGCCAGTTGGTGCACCTTTAGCTGGCACTGGCAAACTTAGGGAAACTGAGGCAGGGGTACTTAGCTGTGTAATCATCTGGGACATGCTCCTCCGTACCCAAGGGGCACATGTACCATGGATTCCTACCCTGAGTCATGGACTGAGTACCCCTGGGAAGACAGGAGCCCCATGGCCATGGGGGCCTAGAAGGAGGAAGAGGAAAGCAGGAAGCTGGGAACGCAGGCTAGGAATTCTCATCAGCCTTGTTAATCCTGTACATCCAACTTTTGATTTCTTTGAACTGCTGTTTCCATATTTAATTTGGTTTCCTTTCCAATTAAGCTCTCTGTGTGCTGCAGTTTCTTTCCTGCCAGGTTTAATTGCCCTTATATAAATTCTTTAATTAAAAGTATTGTGTGTTTCCAGATCCTGTCGTTGTAAGTATTACACAAATAATAGAGAGGCTTAGACTGGTGAACTCGGGACAGAGTCTTCCCAGCCCTCGGCCCGAGCTGTGAGCAAGGCCCCGGAGTTAGGAGGAGATCACGGACAGGTGCCCCCACTTCCTTCGCTTCCCAACCTTCCACCCCAACATGGCACCAGGGGAGACGTGGCTGCCTTGTCCTTCTGACCTGTGGTGGCTGCCTCTGTGTCTCACCCTCTCACCTGTTGCAGGAACACTCACCTGTCACGGTCCCAGCTCCAGTTTTCTGGGCAGCTGCCTATTCTCTTTCCCAGAATACACACTCCCCAAAAGCACACCTTTTCCTGTGCAGTCACACGCCTGGTAGTAGCCTAGACTGCACCTGGCACACAGAGGGCAGTCATTAAATATTTACCACATGCATGGAAAGATCAATGAAGATGTCTCTGTTGATAGCCCTTGAAGGAACTGACCAAATGGGCTCCCGAGAACCACTAAGCTCAGTCAGAAAGGCCAGCAGCCCTCAGTCGAGCCCACTCCCTCGGAGCCAGGCTTGGGGAATGAGCAGTAGACTGCAGCTGGCTGCTTACCCTCTTGAAGGAGATGAGGACGCCCTAGATGCCAGTCTGGCTCTGCCACTTACTGTGTAAGAGGCCCTTGGGCAAGTCTCCCCACCTTTAGCCCTCATCTGCGATTCTGTCAAATTAGGGTTCTTATCACCTGCACTTCCCAGGGCTGTGTGAGGTGTGCACGGGACAGGGCAGGGAAAGCGCAAGACCCAGAACTGGACAAACGGTGAACAAGTGCCAGCCATTATTGCACTTACCTCGAGGGCATGGCCAAGCAGTTGTACCATGACAGAGGTACAACCAGGAATGCCAGGCTGTTCCCAGGGGCTCCGAACTTGCCCAGAGGAGGAGGGGGCAGTGGGTTGAGGAAAGCAAGGCTTTTTTGCAGTTGTGAATAGAATTTCCCCAGGGAGAAAAAGAAGAAGGTGAAGGTTTGAGGAAAATGACAAGGCTGGTGGCCAGCACCACCCTAAGCACCCAAGGACATGGTCCTTCCCTCCCCCCAAAAGTGATCCAAGGAGCACCCAGGGCCGCTGGCCCTGTCCCAGAGCTGGGCCTCTTTCAACTGTGGGGAGGAAGCTGTCCTCGGCCTCACACGCTGCCCTCACCGACCTGGGCTGCATCCCTCGCTTCAGCCCCCAGCCCTGTTCCTGGCCTCAGTCCATTTCTGGAGGCCACACTGGATGTGTGTGCTCCAGGATCACGTATTTTCTGTCTCCAGGGTACTGCAGGCTGAGGAGGGCCTGGGAAATGTCAGCCTTGAGTCTCTGAAGGACACAGTACTTCTCAGAGACCTCTGCTCCCTCCTTGCTCGCCTTGGCAGGCACAGCTGGCTGAGTAAGAGTGTGCCTGAGTAGCTTGGGGGAGCAGTGGCTGTGGCCTCTTCTGCTCTGAATAAGTTTCTCCAAATTCCAGGGCCCCAGGCTGCTCTGCTAGTGAGGCTAGGCTTGGGCAGAATATGTGCTGAGCCAACAGAATCCTCTGCAGAGTGGGTGAGGCACCTGGTCCTGCCCTCCTCTGTGTACTGACTTGTACAAAGTGCAAAATCAATTCAGTAGCATAAAATGAACTAACGGCCTAGGGAACCAACACCCAGGTCAGGAAATTAGCCCCCGACCACCACTGCAGAAGCCCTACCTCCTGCTAGTCATCAGCCTCCCTTCTCCCCAGAGGGGACCCCTATCCTGACTTTAATGCCATGGTTTTAGTTCCCCTGTTTAGTAAATTTACATGAATAGAACCAAATAGGTTTTCTTTTGTCTGCTTTTCCTCAACACCATGTTTGTGAGATTTATTCTTATTGACTCTAGCCTGTTTTTATTAATGTATACTATTCCCTTACGAAGTCATATCACGATACATTTAGCCATTGTACTCATGATGGCTGTCTGAGTTGTTTCCAGCGTGGAGTTTGTGCACATCTGTGGTGCATGGTCCTGCTAGATATCAAGCCAGGCATGGAATTGCTGGGCACAGAGGACATGAGTCCAACTATGGTAGATAAGTGCCAGTTTCCTGGGAAGTCATGAACACCATGTCTTTGTGTTCTCTTCTGATGCCAGTGGTTGCCATGGGAATGTTGAGACCAACTGGCATAATTTCTTTATAAAAGAAAAATTTCTCATTGGGCAGTTTCCACTGGGAGCTGATGACACATAATGAAAGTCAGGTAGATGAGCTGAGAGGCTGGGGTAACACCATAGGCAGGAGGAAGAGAAAGCTTCCCGGAGGAAACAGAGCAGGGCCGGGACATGGCTGGGGCTTTCCTTGCTATGGAAACATGGAAAAGGATGCCAAGCGCAGAGCTTGTCAATACCCAGGATCCCTGAGATAAAGCACATGGGTCCAGAAGTTCAGGACAGCTGTGGCAAAAGAAGTAGAGCTGGCAGAAGTCAGGGATGAATCTAGAAAGATACACAGCCCAGAGCCAGGGAGATCCACCAAGGTCCAGGGCTGTGCTGAGAGGCTGGGCCTTGTTCTGCAGACTGAACATGCACTCAGAGGTCGCCACTCCCTGCCTCTGGGGCAGAAGGGAGCTCTGGCAGGAGGCTGATGTCCCGGTAATAGATGAAAGTAGCCCAGAGCAAGGCACATGTGATGGGAGAGGGCTTAGGGATAGGCACAGGATGAGGGAGATGGAACTGGTGCCTAATTGGATGCTGAGCAGAATGATGAATAAAAGAAAATGTCCAAGTTACACAAATCCTTGGTTGCAGCCAAAATGGGAAACGCAGGAGAAGTAAGTTCCAGGGAAAAGATGGATCTGACCACGTACTCATCAGAACCACCAGCTACGCCAGCAATTCCAACTGCTTGGGAGACCAAGCCCGCTGAGACTATATGAGTGCTAACAAAGACAGTCAGGTGGTCCAGGATGATGCCCGGGTCCTGCAAGGGTCTCCCCTAGAGACTCCTGTTCCCTGCTCTAGGGCTGCTTTCAGGAACAGAACATGACTGCCTTCTAAAGACTTTGGGACATAGACTGAATATTCACAGCTATAGATGAGTAGTAATAAAAACAATTCAAGTCCAAAATTTGGGGAGTCCAATGGCCTGACAGACAGTATCCAAGACCCTGAATTTGGTTCCTCCAAGATGTCCATTGGAGGAAAGACCCCAGGAGCAGGAGGTCGGGTCTCTGGAGTTGCTCAAATGCAAGCTGATTTCAAGGTGGTCCCTGAGATGGAAGCTTTTGAGAGCAGGGCCAGGCTAAGGGGCAAATGAGCATGCTGCAGCCCAGCCAGCTAGACAAGCTGGAGCAATGTAGTCTGTCCTCATAAAGGCTCTGTGAGGGAACTGAAGCACATGGTCAGTTTTTGGAAGAAAACCACCACATTGGGGCTGGGGAGGAAAAGTTTCATGGGAAACCTGGTCCCCAAGCTGCACAGTTATGTCCAGCCCCTGCCAACCATTGGGCTTGCTGAGTCTTGCTGAGATGTCTCAATGCCTGTGATCCCACTGTCTGCCTGGCTTTAGGGAGGCTCCATCCAGAACCGCAAGTCCAAGCGCTGCCTGGAGCTGCAGGAGAACAGCGACATGGAGTTCGGCTTCCAGCTGGTGCTGCAGAAGTGCTCAGGGCAGCACTGGAGCATCACCAATGTCCTGAGGAGCCTGGCCTCCTGACTCACCCAGAGCTGCCACCTGCCGCCCCTTTGCTACTGTGTAGCACCTGCCACAATGTCACCTGTTGTCCTCCCAGGATTGTTTGGAGTCTGGGGGGAACCAGGTTAGTGGACCCCCCAAAAAAGAGCTTTTTATTTCCTATTCAATTTTCATGCAGTTTATAGGAAGATGCAGAATGGTGGGTGAAGGTATAATATCATAAAATATTTTGCAACTGTAAATAGGGGACAAATGGAAAATATTTATAACTGACAATAAAATACAATTGATTAAGAAAAACCTGTTTGTGGTCCTTTGGTGCCCTGTGTAGACTCCCAGAGGAAGCAGAGCAGGGCTGGGACATGGCTGGCCATTTCTCCCCGTATCTTACAGGGTTTGGCCTTCGCAGGTGTCTGTGTCTCAAGTGTAAGTTGCCCGTCTTTATAAGGACACCAGTCTGTACTGGCCAACTGTCAGCAGCTATGACAAAGTACTTGAAAACAATTTAAAGGAGCAAGTAGTTGAGGTCGAAGCTTCAGAGGTTTCACTTCATTCTCAGCCAGCTCCATTGTATCCAAGCCTGTGCTGAGATGGGAACATGGCAAAGGCATGCAGCAGAGCTTACAGCTCACAGCAGCTAGCAAACCAAGACAGGGAAAGAGCCAGAGAGGAAAAAGCAAGGGACAGGATGTCATCCCCAAGCTCATGCCCTACTCCTTTCAACCAGACCCCACCTCCTAACTTAACATTACCTCTCCAGGATATTATCAAACTATGATCTCATCGATGACTTAGTCTACTGCTGAAGTTAAAGGCCCTGAGATCCAACCACCCTCAAAAGGCCCACCCCTGAGAACTGGAGCCCACAGGAGATATTTTAGAAGTGAAGCATAAGCACCTCACTGTTCTCAGGGGCCAGTTTTAACTTGATAGTCTCTAATAAAGCTCAGTTTCTGGGCCAGGGATTTAGCTCAGTGGTTCCAGCGCTTGCCTTGCAAGTTCAAGGTCCCCAGTTTGATCCCTGGAAACCACATACAGCAGTGCCACATACCAATACCATGGTGGCTCACACCTGTAATCCCAGCACTCGGGAGGCAGAGGTAGGAGGATTTCTGTGAGTTCGAGGCTGAATTCAAGACCAGCCTGAACTACAAAGAAAGACCCTGTCTCAAAAAAAAACAAAACCAAAACCCTCAGTTTCTAAGAAGTATGAGATTCTGATGTCCTGAGGATCACGGCTGTAACATGTCTGGTGTGTGGGGTCACAATGCCTGAGTCCTCTTTCCTGGGGGCCTCTAGCCCAGGCAGTCACCTGTCCATAATCAGCAACTTAGAGATGAAAACTGAGAAACCTCCTACACCTGTGGGACCCAGGCCTGCTCTCTGAGCCATGTTTGCATCCAAAGAACCACACCCTGCACAGGACTTCCCTAAAGGATCCCCTGAGATCTACCAGACTTCTGCCCTGGGCTCCCCGTGAAGTCTACAATTGACTCAGAAAAAGCCCACTGAGCTTGCTAACAGATCAGTGAGATACTCAGATACCTGCCAAGCTGATCACAACTGGGAAGTCACACAGGGCGAAGAGCCTTGAAGGTCACAGTGTCTCCCAGGGGTGTGGTAAGCATGGCCTTTGCTGAGCTCTTGGAAAGAAAGTTACAATATCCCACACACTCACTTCCCCACCTTCTGTACTGCTTTCCACACTCACCCATGTCAGCATCCTCTACCTGCAACCTATTCCAAGCTTCCAAAGGCACCTGTGCTCCAGACTCAGTCTCCCTTCTCTTCATATTTGCACTGTCATTTTCTGTACTTCATAGTCAGCCATGCATGTCCCCCATAACAGTGTACCCAAAGTCTGGTCTCCAAATGTGCAGTGTCAACATCACCTGGAAACTTACCAGAAATGCAGTCAGGAGCCCAACACTAGACTTTCAGAATTAGAAATGTGAGTCTTATCAGATCCTGCAGGTAGTCATGGGTCCCTACGGCCCCAGCACCAGCCTGGGCATCTGTCTTCAAAGCTCTGCCGCTCACACTGCCTCTGGTCCACGGCTGCCACTCATGTCACCCCTGCACTCACCTCCATTAACACCTCATTACCTGTACACCTTTTGGAGCTGAGAAGGACAAAGGGGCCTCTGGCTAGAACACTTGGGCTCAAGTCCTGGCCCTGCTCCTGACTGGCTGGAGGACCTTGGACAGCTCCTTGGCCTCTCTGTGTACACCCTTCCCCCTCCTTAAAAATAGGAGCACTACTAAGATATCTTTAATGGGGTTACTGTGAAACTTAAATGATTAAATTTATAGAAAACACAGAGTAAGTGCCAGCAAGTCTTCACTGTTACTACTTCATCCATTGACATCCCGACACGGAGTAGCTGTCACCGATACCCGCACCTCTACACCCATCTGCACCCACACTTTGCCATGTCTGTCAGTGTCTGTGTCCCACGCACTTGTGCTAACACCCGCTGGTGTTGTACCACCTGCCTGGAGGCGCGTGCTCCCAAACCACTGCTTGCGCCCACAACTCCACACATTCTTGCTTCTCGTCAAACACACCCCAATACCAACCCACTCCTTATGGCGTCTATGTTCAGAGGAACAATCCCCAAAATAGTACCCATCCCCATAAGCTAACCCAGAGACATGTAAAATGGGGCAAAGGAACATCTCCCTCCTGAGACATCATCTCCCCTCTCCCCGAGCCCAGAGAACCTGGAGAGTCTGAGGCCTTGGACACGGGAAGCATATGGCCGGCTCGGGATCCCCACGTGTCCTGCATATGGGTAGGAGGCTGCAGTGCTGGTAGGTGCACAAAAGCGGGAGGTCCAAACATAAGGAAGGGATGAAGCTGAGGAAGTTTCCACCACGTCCAGCCTCCTGTCATCCCAGCCTCAGCTGCCGGCTCCACCTGCTAATTAGCAGCTGTTTAGGGGCTCTCTCACAGCCGGGAGTGAAATCATTACTCTACTTAATGATTCTGCGCATTAAACAACTTTGTTTTCCACTTCCACTGCCTTCCCCAAGCCTGGAAAGAACAGTTTCAGGCTATTTCAGAAGACTTCCTACATTGCCAGCCCTCGCCTGAGTTGAACCCTCATCTACAACTTGCCCCCTTCTCGCCCAGCCCCTGCACGTGTGCCCATCTGATGTGAGCAATGAGAAAGATGGTTCTTTTCTCCCCATTGGAAGGCAGGCACAGTTGTCACCTGCAACTGTCACATTAGTGGCCTAGCCGTGTCCTGCGCAGCTCTGAAGTTCTCCTGCCAATAGCACACGCCTGCAGCTCTCCCAGCTGCCTGCATCTCTGCCCTGGAGATGACCAGAGGAATCAGAACTAGTATGCAGGAGACCAGAAAGGCTAGAGGATCAAGACCCCAAAATAACCCAACCCAGCAAGCAATAGGCTTCCTCCCCCCTCCAGGGGAACACGTCAGGCCTCCTCTGTCTGTCTTTCACAGAGCCGGGTGGAACTGGGTCCTAGTGGCCCCTTGTCCTTCCTCCTTTCCTGGTCTCATTTCCTTCCCTCATTCTCCGTGTTGGCCCCGAGCAGACCAGCATCAGTCTACTCCCACAGCTCCTGCGCTCTGAGGAACAAACCTCCCAATGCTTGTCTCTGGGCCTGCTTCTGGGAGGAAGAAGTTTTGCCAGTTCTTCCTGCCTCAAATCTGCATCTCAGCTCTGAGCTCCATGCCTGAGTTCCTGGCCCTGGACAAGTGTGCACCACTCTTAGATGATGGAGCAGAGTCTCTGCCTCCAGGCGCTCACATGCTGCCTGTACCAGCTGTTATTGAGCACGTCCCGGCAGGGTTGCCTGCTACACAGCTCTGGGACCCCTCTGGGCCTCTTCTCAGCTCATGCAGACTCTGCCCCCAGCTCATCTGTCCTCCCTCCATCAGGGTGTCACTGCATGGCTCATTCTGAAATAGAACTGTGATCAAGCTCACTCCTTTCCTAACACCTCCAGTGGTTCCCATCGCATTTTAAATGACCATCTCAGACAGGCATCAACCTTAAAAATTTCCCCCTCAGTGAATCCAGAGGCTGAGTGTTAGAAGCATCTAGGCTGGGACTTCACTCGTGTGTGGGTTGGGGGGTGTGCAAGTAGCACTACTATTATCACCCTCGTTTTATAGCCGAGAGAAGTAAGGCACAGACTGGCCCGGTTACCCCATTAAGACGCAGAAGTCACAGAGGTTCAGAGCCTGCCCTCTTCACTCCACCATGCCCTCCTGCCTCCCTTGGGAGCCCTGAGGGCCCCACATGAAACTTAGGCTCTAAGCTTCTACTGACGCCCGGCATCTACCCAGACCAAAGGAGCAATTCCAACTAGCACCTCTAGAGCACAAAACCTAGCCCAGTAACACCCTAGTGATCTCTGAACTCAAACTCATGGTGCCCGACAAGGTGGATCCTGTACTAGCATCATTTTGCAGATACAGAAACTGAGGTGATGCTTGCTCAAGATCACACAGGGTTGCACTTTGAATTCAGGCTTCTCGCTGCCCATCTGCAATCATAATCAATACATCACACAGTCTCCCCAGCACCCAGCTTCCTAGACACTTGCTACAGGAACCACAAGAGCGGCCTGGAAACCCAGCTTCCCAGGCTCTACACACAGCAGGGCTGTGAACACCACCCGCTGTTTCAATTCCCTGTTAAACCTGACCTTCCAAACGTGACCATGGTGAGAAAGTGATTAATGAGCCAATTATTTCTGCGGAAGACATCGTGCAAAATAAATAGCCCATTTCCCTTCAATTTACTATTTTAATAAATAAATAGCACTCCGTGCTCTGGTTTTGTTTATTGCTGCTCATACCTGAAAGTTTGTGATGAATCTTTGTGTTGTTCACTTCCAAAGTTAATCAGATCTGCCTGATGATTCTGAAATATAAGACCATGTTTGTCCTTCTATGTTAACATCACGATGGCTAGGTAGGGCCCAGGGGATTGGTGGGCCTCAGAGAAAGGGTGAGTGGGGGCAGGAGGCCCAGAGTTCTGGATTTATGCCACAGAGCTCAGGTCACATGCTGGCATGACAGCATGGCCATTGGGGGGGGTGGCTCTGAGTACAACTTCATGATCTACAGATCAATAAAAACCACGATGAGTGCCAAGGGGATGACAAGAGGCAGAAACTTGTCTCTCCTGGTTAGCTGCTAACACGGGTGACCACAGTGGAAACACTCAACAAGTCTATTCTGTCCAAATCCCTCCAAATGGGCCCGATTCAGAAAGCCTCCAGCATCTCCCCGGAAGTCTCAGGGAATGCATGGTTATTATCCTGCCATGATCATCTGAGCAGCACATGCATGTCTGTCATGAGGCTGTCACTGTCTCTGGCAGATTGAGTGGCTTCAGGACCCACCAGGGGGTCAGTGGAGTGCAATTTTGGTTGTATCTTGGGGTAATCTTGGGGTCTAAGTCCAGTCCTTCACCCCTTTCTCTGGTGCTTTTCCTCTACTCTGCTTCCTGGCCATCATGAATTGAGGGTTTCATCCCATCTGCCTTGACCATAATCATTCTGCCTTGCAGCCAGCCTACCATGGACTGAGTCTCCTCCTAAAACTGTGAGCCAAATTCAATTTCTTCCCTTTAAGTTGTCTGGGTATTGCATCTTGGTGACAAGAAAGCTGACTCTACCTCACCTGAAAGGATCCCCTGCGGGATGGTAGGTTATCAGGGTCCAGAGTGATCCCAAGTAAAAGAAACTCAGCAAACATTTCCTCAAGTTTCACAGTAGCTCATGGGATAAAATTAAAATACTTATCCTGTAGATGAGAAAAGAAGTTCACACAGGATCAGCTCCTTCCCCAAGGTGTTGGAGGGAGCAAGTGGAAGAAGAATAGTTCAGATCTGGGTCACATCTGGGTCTTCAGACTCCGAAGCCAGTGTCACTTTTTATAGAGACTATCGGCACACAGCTGGCCTCTGTATCCTCTCATTCTGTCTTCACCGACTTAACCACTGAGCATTTTAAAGAGAAAATAATTGTGCTGAACATACACAGATATTTTTTTACCATTATTTCCTAAACAATATAGTTTAACAGCTTTTTATGTAAAATTTACGTTGCACTAGGTATCATAAGGAATGTAAGATTTAAAGTGCATTAGAGGCTGTCCATAGGTTATATGTAAATACTATTTCATTTTATACAAAGGGCTGGATTTTAGTATGCAAGGGAGTCCTGGAACCAATCTCCCTATGGGGGAATGACTGTATCGTGTGTGTGTGTGTGTGTGTGTGTGTGTGTGTGTGTGTGTGTGTGTGTGTGTGTGTGTGTAATACACAGTAATTACAACCTGGCTTAGTTGGGTGAACAGAAGTTTTATAAATTGCAAAAGCAGAGAACGATCTGTCTGTCAACTAGAAAGAAGAGTTAAGTCTGACTCAGAGTACTGCTGTGGAAAAGCTGAGGAGGGAAAAGAAACTGTGAAGCATGGTGAATGACTAGAGGTGAGGGGCGAAGGAGAAAAGTGGCTAAAATCAGACGATCATTGACACCCTTTACTTATGTCTCTTGGCAGTGGGGTATGGGATGTATCTCATGACCTCCTGAAGTCTCCCTTTCACTGTCTCTTCCAGGATCTCCAGGACATGAATCCATGCAGCAGCAAGGGCTGGGGGGCAGGCTGCATCATTTGCATCCCCACACCTCTGCACCCAAGGTCCTCAAGTACAGGAGACCTTGCTAATGTGTGAGAGGTGGCAAAAGGAAGCTCCAAACACAGGCACAGGCCATGATTTCCACGTGTATATGCATTATAAACCTTCCTCTGATCCAAGGAGAAAGGCATAAATGCAAAGCTTATCTCCACAGGAGACCTCTCCCAGGTGGTCCCAGTCAAAGGAGAGTTCTCCAGTGCTCTGCGACATTCCTTCAGCACTCCATGTGACACTTTCCCTGACATCACTGCCTCCTCACCTGGCCCCACCTCCTCTACACCAAGGACTTGACCCACCCTGCTCAATCTCCAACATAATCTTTGAGGGATTATAAAATAGAAATTTGGAGTCTCCTGTTTCAGTTCAACCCACTTAAGATTCCCTAACTAAAGCTGACCCAGTGTTTGGAGTTCAGCTCAAAGATACCTCCTCTGAAAGAGTCCTCAACCCTGCAGAGTCAGGCCTTTTTACAGGCTCTAAGATTAGCCATGTGCTTCTCATCCTGGCCACCAGGCTGTGGAGCTCTGTGAGATACTGGGTTTACCTTTCTCAAAAGAACTCTATGTGGTAGCCACCAGCAGCTCTTAGGAAGGCCTCTTAGGATGAGTTGGCCTTCTGCACCTTTGTTTTTTTCAACAGTAAATGAGAGAGATGAAAACAGTGCTGATTGATAAGATTACAATGATCGTGTCATCCACCAGTCTGAAATTCCCAATGGCCTCTCTCTTCCTGAGAAGAGAGAGAAGAGAGTCTTCCACAAAGCTGATAAAGACCCTGATGTGACCACCTTTCCTCTTCTCTCTGCTGGCTCCCCACCTGCTCTAGCACTCCTTCACTAAGTTTTCTTGCAGGCCCTGAATACTGCCTCTCCAAGATGGAAGGATGGACAGGCGGACCTTAGTCCTGCAAGTAATGGTGCTCAAGCAATGTTTGACTGTGCAGGAAGGGGGTTGACGGTCACCTAGAAGAGGATGATAGCCTAACAATGGGGAGGATACTAAAATTCAGGGATGCGAGAGACAACTGATAACAAGGGACATGGATCAGAGCTGAGGATAGAAAGACTGTTTCACCGGAAGGAAGAACATTTCAATGGACCAGGCTGGGAGGCAAGCTCCTGAGCTTAGCTTTAAAGCTGTGAAGTTTGGGGTGTTTTGAGACATCCAGATGAGATGGCTGTAGAATCCTCCAGAGGGACGTGTGGGCCTGGAGCATGCATGTAGGTTAACAGCGTGCATGACTATGTGCTAAATTGATGCTCCTCATGTCTCTCTTCCTTCCGCTATTCCTTTGCATTCAAAGATAATGATGGTTCTTAGAAAATTTAGAAATAGACACGACTCACCTTGGATAGAGGTTTTGGAAGTAAGAAAGTACCATAACTAACTGCCAGGCCATCACCGAGTGCCAGGTGTGCAGAGTCCTACAGCTCAGAAGGGGCTCTAACTCACTGGAGCTTCACATTACCCGAGGCGACTGCATCTATCCAGGCTCCATGGCTTGTGCAGAGGAATCAGAGCAAGTACAAACTACTTTCTTATCATCATCTGCTTTCCGAAAGATCTGGGACTGCAAAAAGCCTCCTTATGAGACGTGAGAATCCAATCCACTTTACATATGTCCTTGAACACAAGTTGGAAAGACAAAGATGAGCAGCAGAGGCACAGAAGACTTTGTCCTTGTCCTTGAGGACATTACAGTCTAGGGAACAAGAGGCTCCATGATTATGAATAATAATGTGGTCAATGCTGTAGCTCTCTGGAAGTAGCAAGTGTCAAGTGTAGACAAATGCATAACAGAACATAAAGAGGAAAAGAAAAGGTGTCCATGATCCACCCAGAGGTAATTAATTTTCAATTACTCAAGAAAATAAATTGCTTTCTATGTATAAGCTGGCTCTACTTGAATATTGTATAATTTGTGAACAGAAAAGTCTTAAAGCATAGGATTTTTTGAGAATAGATGCAATTAAATTATACAAAGTGCTTAACACAGTACCTAGAATACAGTAAGTACTAAATAAGCCATAAACATCACCTGCGATTATTATTGTTTCATCTTTTGGTCTGGTGAGGTCAGCCACCTAGAAAATGTTTACATGCCATACTTAAGAGACACTGCAAAGAAAAATAACCTAAATGGAAGAAAAAGTCAAACACATAAGACTGATTCGGTAAGAAAACCAGTGTCATCCAGGCACACTGACTATGCCTGTAACTTCGGCAAGTTCAAATCCAGTCTGAGTAGTATTCCAAGACCAATTCTCAAATTCTAAAAATAAAAAGGATAGAGGATGCAGCTCACCACTTCCTGGACTCAGTTCCCAGTACTGAAGAAGAAAAAGAAGGGAAGGGAGGGGAGAGGAGGAAGGGATAAAGAAAAGTAAAGAAAAGAAAAGAAAAGGAGAAGAGGAGGAAAAGCAGAGTCGGTAAGACAAGGTGTGAGTCCAAGTGGATCCTGGCATCTGCCAATCGGAACGGTCTCCTGGAGCCACTCCTCGTGAGCCCAGGCTGCCTGCTCTGAAGAGGTGAGTTGTGATGCTCAGGGAAGGTAACAAATAAAACTGGCAGATACTGTATCTTCTGGGCACAAAGGCCTCTCCCAGGACAGCTGCCAATGGAGCTCAGGACAGGAAAGGGGGAGGGAGGAGCTCTTATTTTGTGAAAGAGCACAAGGACCTTTGCCACATACAGGTGTTCCACACTGAAGGCCAGTTAGGCCTACTTGGCTCTGAGGGCCCAACATCCAAAATGGACAAGCTTAATCTCTTCAAGGCATTGCTCCTAGCCTGGCCTAATGGCACACACCTGTATCTTCAGTTCTCTGGGAGGCTGAGGTAGGAAGATTGCAAGTTCTGACCCAGCTTGGGTGATGCAGTGACCTGGAGAGACCCTGCCTCAAAATAAAAAATAAGTGGTTGGGGATGTAGCACACAGTGCAAAGGCTCTGGGTTAATCCTGAGGAGGAGGAGAGAAACAGAGAAAGAGACAGAGAAATTGCTCCTATTCCTGAGTAGGTCCTGGGGAAAATAGGACAAAGTACAGTTTGTACCTCAAGGATTTAATCACATATAAAATATTTTATTTTTAAATTTTAAATCATCAAATTATGTCAATAGCATCTGTGGTGTCCTTCAATGAAACAAATGGACCTCCATAAAATGTTAAGTGTGATGGATTCATCAGCCACTCCCTTAGCCTTCTGAGGTGACCAGTGTCTACAAGTCATTCTGAAAACGCCACTCCAGGGAAAATCATCCAGATTCCAAAAAGGAAATTTTTAAAAATCTTTATCTCCTGTATTAGTCTGCCAGAAAGTAAAGGTCATGATGCGATCTGCCCAGGT
>PVIR01031645.1:0-19291 GCA_004026965.1 Petromus typicus
CTCTGCCTTCCAAAATGCTAGGCTATGAGTGTGCAAAGTCACACCGGGCCCTTTGTACTCTCTCCACAGAAACTTGTCCTTGGTATTCAGTGTTCCCAGTCTCTTTCCCTGCTTGTTTCCAGCGCCTTTCTGAGTGGTGCCATGGCACAGCATCCCAGACCCATTCCACCCTTCAAAGTAGGAAACTGAGTAGCAGTTCAGACTGCCCACTCCATGGCTCCTGCATTGGTGCAGAGAATTTCTGGGTGCCTCAGGGAGAGAAATGAAAATAAGCTGGAGCCATGGAATTTCAAATGTTTCTCCTCTCTCTCCTCCACATTTACACATCTTTGAATTTTTCTCTTGCCCAAATTTCAAGAAAATTGGCCATAATTATACCTTAGAAATCAGACACAAACATTTTTCTGCAAGTACATTTTGTCTGGAGCAAAGGTACTTCCAGCTCACTGGGGACTCCTGGTCACCAGACTCTGGATGTGGATTTGCCCACCTCCAACCTGAGCTCGACCGTTCTGAAGTGGCAAGAATAATTTGCTTCCTGGTTGTAAAGGCAGACACTTAATCAAAGTCTAAGCCTCATACTAAAAATAGGGAAATAGAAACTTCTTTTAAAAGGGAGGGATTCCTTACAATCTGCATAGTTAACAATGTAGAATGAATTCATCTCTTCACTAGTATAGATGATGCATCAATCTGCGATGCTCAGTGCTCTCCCTCACCCTGGGTACCCTTGATCCTTTCTGTTCCATTATCCTAGAGAACTCTCAACCATTATCTTCTTCCAAAGCAGACTCTACCCCTTCAGGACAGTCCCGTTCTTCTGTTGTTTCAGCAGGTCAGTGTTACTGAACAGAAGGTGAGAGGACACCACAAAGCTATCAAAGTTCAGGCATCCAACTTGGCCTCTGCTCGGCCTCTTCCTAAGACCCAAGTAAGGGACATAACAAAGTGATATGTTCATGTCACAGAATGTGAGGCGCTGCTGGTTGTTTCTTACTAAGACTTTGCCAAACTGCACAAAAGCTCCAAGCCCACAGAACAGGTCTACTCCACACAACCATTATAGAGTAAAACGCTCCTTAGGCTTTCTGTAGCTAGAGTGTTGGACAAACTGGCAAGAAGTGCACATTCTGGCCCAGCAGAGCCTGTCTTGCTTTTAATCTAGGGAATGCCTACAGTGCCTTAACCAGTGAGATGTGAGGTCCCACAAAACTAAACAATAAACATTCCTTGGACAGGGCTTTTCAGTTTAAAATAAAAACTAAAGGTATCGTATTGTCTAAAATCACTGTTTGTTACTTTTATGGGCAATAGCACATAAGAACAAAATAAGCCACAATGGTGAGGTCTTGATAGTTCTTTTGACAAGAAATGACCCAAAGAGACCTTGAGAAGGCGTTTAGTTAGCGGGATAGTGTTAGTGCCAAAACACCCCTGAAAGCAGGCCCTCAGAAGCTTGTGCTACAAGACAATTTCTAAAGGCTTTAATTTCTCATTTTTATAAAAATGTCTTTTTATAAAAGACAACTTTTGGGCCAGGCATATAGCTCAGTGGTTCCAGTGCCTGTCTTGCAAGCACAAGGACCCTGGTTCGATCCCCAGTAACCATATAACATTACTGGGCTTGGAGACTCACCCCAGCAGCAACCAGTACCACATACCACAGTGCCAGGCATGGTGGCTCACACCTGTAATCCCAGAACTCGGGAGGCAGAGGCAGGAGGATTGCTGTGATGTGAGTTTGAGGCTGAGCTCAGGGCCAGCCTGAACCACAAAGTGAGACCCTGTCTCAAAAAAAAAAAAAAAAAAAAGACAACTTTTATTATTCAGCCCATTTCAAGGCTGTGATGGTAAAATATGATCATGTGCAGCACATGGTAAACCCGTAAGAACTAATTAGTATGGCTTTATGAAGACTCTCTCCAATAGGGGAGCTCTTTCTGTGGTCTCCTGCACTGGTGACATTCACTCATGCCTCACTTGATGTTATGTAACTGTACTTAGTAGACACGCATTGTACTGTCTGATAATTTATGTTAACACATTCAATAATATTTTGTAAAAGCACAAGATAAAAGCACCCTTCAGGTACTTGTAACAAGGAGAAATTTAAGAATGTGGGGGAAATTGTTTGTGCAGCAATGGTTCCAGCTTATGACAGAGCTGCTGGGAGGCCAGGAACAGCAGTATTCCCTAGAGCCACACTCTGAAAATCTGGGAAGCTCACTGGCTGGTTGAGCATGATACTAATGGTGCGTGTAGACATGTAAAACACTAAGATGAGAAGATTGAGATGCTTCATAACTCTAACAAAGCTGTCAGATCTCAATGTTTTTAAAATTGTTTATCCAATTGAACTGCATAAAATGTCAGCCTAAAAACACAAAATTATAAATAAGACTCTGAAACATCAATTTATATCCATTACTATAAACAAATAACCTTCTTCCAAGAGCGTCTTCACTCTCAGTTGATTAGCTATCAGAGGTAGTAGGAAAGAATTTCTAGAGGAATCAAAACATTCAAAAAGTGAACAAGCTAAAGAAATCCTCACCTCATTTATGTTTTCAGTATCATTTGAGATCACTTCACTTTCACTGTATCCAGTATTTACAAAATACCATGAAAATAGCAGAACGAACAATATCTATAATTGTACTGATGTTAATTTCCCATTTCAAATATTTGGCATTATACTTAACTAAATGTAAGATATTACCCTTTAAGAAAGGCAGGTATATAATAACTGCCTGTACTACATTTATTAATTCCTATGAATCTATAATTATTTTAAAATAAAAAGTTTACAATTCTCAGCCTCTGGTTTATACAGTTGGATTTTAAAGTAACATTTCACCTGACCAGAGAATTCTAAGCTATTTGGAAGGCCAGTTCTTTACAGAAGCGAGTGTAGAAAGATCAAGGTTCTTTCCCAACCCTGCACCTCATGCTGTCATTCAGACCAAGGCCAAGGTCACAATCAAGGTCACGTGTCCACAGATAATGATGTTGGATTCCATATTCTCTTTCAGAAAAGTACAGCCATCCATCAATCCAATGTTTGGAGTTTTTATTTAGTTCTGGACACTGAGACTAAAAGTTTAGCTAAACAACTACTCTGTTCTCCTCCCCCATGATAATCAGAGCTACATGCAAAAGCAGGGAGTGAGTAAAGGTCTTCCTTCCTGTGGGGCCACTTGCTTTTGCAGATGAGGAGAGGAGCAAAGGAGGCAAAACCTTGAGATCCATGGCAAAACTGCAGACCCTGGGTAGCTGCATGGCAGATCCTCCCCCAGTGCCAGAGCCCCTGTGCATGGCAGCAATAAGTGATTGCTGTTTCTGCTGTCACTGGAGTGACTGCAAGAGCTGCCAGGTGTGAGGTGTCGGGGGGAGGGGAGGCATGAACTCGGCGACTCTCATGTGTTTGACAATCTCTGCAAATCAAGGCATTGTAACCTGACAGCAAGAATTAGCCTGTGGGATGTTGGTTCTGCACCACGCTCCCTGCCCTCTGTTTCTGTAAGAAGCTCACAGAACATTTTCCACTTGGTGCCCTTCTCTATGACTGCTTCCCAGCTGTATCTATGACTGGTTGATACAGCTCCTGCCTTTCAATTTGTGCTTGCTCCTTGCTTTATAATAAAGACTGCTGCTTTCTGCTTGGTTAGGCTCCTGATCTGGTGTTATTCTCACAGGCTTTTGGCATCCCTTGGTGAAAGCCCACATTTCTTGCATCCTTCCTAGTTATTTCTGTCCCAAATTCAGAGCCATGAAAGTGCTAAAGTCAATTACACAAAGACAGGTTACTCCTTTATTAGCATGAAAACCACACTGAAAGGGTGGGGTCATTTTGCTGAAATTCGGTAACTATTTGCTGCTACACTGCAGGCTTAGATCTCAGAAACTACCTGCTTGTTGGGGTTCAGAACTTGCTCTCCATAGGTATATTCTTCATTCAGTGTTTCTTGTAACTCCGGGGAGGTAAGCAGACATCTTAATTCTCACCAGAATTTTGGTGGGTGATTATCAACATACTGTATTAGTTATTCTCCCATCACTAGAACAAAATACTCAATATCCACAACTTCCAGGAGAGATTTATCCTGACCTACGAGATCAGAGGGTTCAGTCCGTGTGTGGCTAGCTCACATCAAGGCAGAAATGACACAGCCAAAGGGGTAAAACTGCTCAACTTGCAGCAACCAGGAAATGGAAAGAAGGAAGGAAGAGCTGGAGACAAGAACGTACCATTTTATGTCACATCCCCAGTGATCCACCTCCAACCAGCCCCAACACCCAACAGCACATTCAGCTGTGAACTCATGAATAGATGAATCTAGAGATTAGTATTTCAACACTCCATGATCCAGTCACCTCCTAAGGCCCACCTCTGAATGAAGGAGTCTTTTGAGGGACAGTTTGTATCTAAACCATCACACATTCTATCTGTGGTTGACTTGGTGTCTCCTGAGTTTTCTCTTCTACCTCCCATGGAACTGATTTCATGTACCAGCTGAACTTGGCATAATGCATCATTTTACCCAATAAGATGTTTTCTGGAATTGTTCCAGTTGCAAGGACTTGTTCCACATTGATGTATTTTCTCTGGACAATCCTGTGGTAGTGTGACAGGCAGATTCAGCCTTGGAAAGAGAGGTTAGGAGCATGGACTTCCAAATCATGAATCTCATGTGTAATGTCCACATTACTGGATGTAAGCAAGAAGCACGATCCACACACTTCGTGGGTGCAGTAATTTAATGGCATTGGGATGCAACATATTTCAGCAGAATTTTCTTCACCTTCAGAGTTTTCAGTGGGAATCAGAAGCTATAATGACACTTGTGCACAAGCACACACACATGCACACACACACACCCCCTACACACACACACACACCACAAAGTATCATCTCACCAGCTCTGCAGAACTCTTCTTGACTTGTCTGTTATATTTTAGATACACATCTCCATCTAAAAGAAAGATTCTCTGCCATGTATATCGTGCCTATGTGAGTTTGTTCTGCTACCTGTGTGTCCACCCAGTTCTCAGAATTACACACAGCCTCTCATGTATCTCTCTCTATAAAGCTAAGAAAGGAGTCTGTAAATAGTCACTCTTTGCTTCTCTCCATGACACTCAAGCAAAGAAACTTAGATTAAAACAAAATATGTAGAAGCTTGAGAGTGGAATGGACGAATAGTTCCACAAAAGTAAAAAAAGAAGGACAAAATTCCCATTGAAACCTTTTCTCTCTTCCCCTTCTTTCTGCTTGAATGCAGGCATAAAGCTAAGTCTACAACAGCCATCTTGTGGTCATAACGTGAAAACATTCAGACTGAAGGCAAAGGGACGTGCTCTGGCATCACTGGCCACCAAAACAGCACAATCAGCTGCACCTCAAGATGTGCTGTATCAGAAAGAAGCCTACATTATTTAATATTAGCAGCTGAATAGCTTCTAAGTGATAGAATATACCTTCTGCTTAAAGAGGTCAATTTGTGTGACTCAGTAAATTCTACCGGTTTGTAGACCCTGAGGGTGGACAGGAATAAAGTTGATCAGAAACCCACAGACTCAAGGTCCTCTCAGCAGAGTTAGAATTTATCAGAATGAAAGATTTGATTACTCATTCTATTGGTCAGCTTTGCTGTCGTGGGGACAGTACGGAAGCCCACAATTGAAAGAGGAGAAATTATGTTGGCTTACAGTTTCAGAAGTCACAGTCAGTAGATGGCTGAAACATCATGGCAGAAAGAGGGTGGAAGATTAGAGCTGCTCACTTCGTGGAGGCTGGAAAACAGAGCACTGTGGAAGACAGCCAGAAAACAAGAGAGATGCTCTCCAAACACGTGCACCCATGGGCCCGCATGCTCAGACTAAATCCCACCTCCTAACCACGCATTCAACATTAGCCATGGGTTAACGCAGTGATGGGTATAGGTCCCCTGAGATCAAGTCATCTCTTCAACAGTCTCTCAATATGATCAAATAGCCAACTAAGATTAACTGGCACACCTGTTTGGAATTTTCTTCCTCACATACAACATGCCTCTCAATGGCCCTGGGAGACAATTACTGTCCAAAGTGAACACTTAAAAATTCATTATCCTGGATTTAGCTCTTGTTGAGTGCAATTTTTTAATACTGGCAAAAGAGTTAATAATGGGCACAACACCCAGTGAGATACTCTAAGAATTCATGATCCCTATATTTTAATGAACTCTGGATATAAGAAGAAAGGGTTGATTACTGAGAGGTATATTCATTTGTTTTGGCTAACTTTCCCACCACAGGCAAGGAGCTGAGGCTTTTTCTGGCTGTCATCATGATTTCATTGAATTCTAATTCTTCCCTTTCATGATTATTTGCAAAAAAATTCAGACATTAATATTGCAGACAAGAACATGTCTGCCATGTATCCTCCTATCTCCTGCCTTGTGCCCAAGAACTAGGAAGGAACACAGCTGAGGGCACAGGTAAAAAAAAAATAAAACACTGAAACAGGAGACAGACTGTACCTTCCAGGGAGGACAGAGGCAGGAATAATATCTGTAAAGTGTGAATTAAGTAAAAGGAAATCCTGGAAGGAAAGAGATGAGAGATTAGAAGGTGTTCTACATTTGAGAGAGAGGCACTCTCTACAGGGTTTATGAAGGCAGCAAATGAAAGACACAAACAGAATGTTAAGAAATAGTACAGTAGACGTTCTAGAGATATTTTGAGTTTATTTCCAGATAATATGTTACTTCTAGATCTAGATTATGTTTTCCTTAACATAGTAGCAACTAAAGTTGAATTTCATAGGCTCATCATTATGCATCCAGATTTAAAACTCTAAAACTTAGATACACAAAAAGAAAATTAATGAGCTAAGCCAATAGTTAAGTAGAAATGTAAGGACAACCTCCAAAATATTCACAATAAAATACACAAACTAACAAAAACCTCAACAAGTGTCAGAATCCTAGAGTGTCACAGTTGAAGGGCTGGTATAGGATAATGTGTGCATTATACTGATAATGAAGCTGAGGCCAAAACAGGTTAAAAGACTTGTTCAGGTTATTCCCAAGGCTGGCCCAAGTTCATGCTCTGGTCTCCTGGGTCTCTTGCTTGTAGTGCCAACACATTACTTAGCAGCTACGGACTCAGGTTTGCATTTTATACACCTCAGGCCAATAGGAGAAGCACAAAACTATGAGTGACATTTCCACCAAAAGGACAGAAAAAGTAAATTACAGAGAAGACGTATTTGAACTTGTGTATCGACACCTGCCACCAGCAAAGGGAATATGCTCTCATCCTCCATGACACCAGGAAATGAAACCAAAACGAAGGATAGAGTTTTCTCTAGATGCCATCATCCAACTCAATCTCACAGGGAATGTAAGTGTAGACTGCACATTCCCAGAGTACAAACTACGACACACAGGCACAGAGTGGACCTCTATGCCTTCCCTTTCAGACCTCCAGCCATGTTCCATGTATGCATCTCTCAATACATAAAGCACTGGGATAAGTTAGGGTCAAAATGTAGCCCCTGATGTCTAAAAAGGTAATGATAGGCAAGAAAGATCTCCTAGTAATTGTAGTCAGTACACAGCAAACCTACCAATCTCCATGTGATTTTAGTTAAAATGCCCACAGAAAGGACAAAGTGAGAAAAATTGAAGACTCACCTCTGCAAGTCAGTACACACTGATCTACCCAATTTCTTGCCCTACACTAATGACTTGTATAGTAGGAAGACCAATATCCAAGTTTATCTGGAACCGAATTGTTTTGCTGCACACGACTTTTCATCAAAAAAACCAAGTCAGTCATGGGTCCACATATTGTCTCTCCTGTCCACATGAGCTTCTGTAAATAACCAAGTTCCCTTATTATCTTGATTCTGGTTGGAGAAAGAGATGCATTACCTGTAAACAGATGACAAATCCACTGTCAGTTAAAGTCTCAACAGCAGTAAGTTCATAAAATAATATAGGCAAAAAGGATGAAAGAACACAGCTAATCTATCATTCAGTAGCAATGACAGAGCTTCAGACTTTTGCTTCAAGTCATCATAGTAGAAAAAGGATGGAATTGACCTTCCTGACTTAAGCAGATACTAGAAAAAATAAATTTTAAAACAATTTCCAGAAGTCACATATGAGGCCACACATGACTGGGATCCTTAATAGAAAGGAAGTAAAACAAGAGGAGCTCCATCCTGCCCAGCTCCAGCTACAAGTCATTGTCTTGGATAAGGTACAGGGTGGTGGCACCAACAAAAGCTGGACTGTATCTTTGACTTGAGACCCAGGCTGGAGACGTGGAGGCCAAGGAAACCGAGCATGAGGGCTAGCACACTGGAGAAGAGGTTTCTTCATGGGAACCACCAAGCTGGGGAGAGTCCACAGATGTGACCCCTCTGTCAGGGTCCGAGTGAATCATGATACACATGTGGAAGAGGAGAAACTAGTTGAGGTCATAGAAAGAACTGCCAAGAAGCCATAGACTAGAGGCTCTCAGAAGCCCAGAAGCATAGGAATAAATCACATTCTCACAAGTCTCTGGAAAAGACCCTAAAATGCAAGAGATTTTTTAGAGAGTGGAGTCTTTAGGGAAGTTTCACCTTAGCAGTGTGCTATATAGAAGGAAAGAGTGATTCTCAGTATAGTCCACAACCCAACAATGCAGATGAAAATAATGGTGAAAAGCCCAGGGCTTTAGCTCAGGAGGTATCACGTCTACTTTGGAACTACAAGTTTCCAAGTTTGATCCCCAGTATTGAAAAAAAAAATTTTAATGGTGAAAGAAATGTGAAATATGAAACAATAACTTCACAGGGAGAAAATTCAGTATTTTTAATTTATTAAAAATATAGCTGGGTCAAATAGAATTTCTAGTTTTAGGTTTGTGAGAAAACACCATACTGAATTCCAAAGTGGGGAGGGGATCCAGAGGAGGAGGGAAAAAAGGGAAAGGAAAAGAAAAAAGAAATGAGACCTGTGATGGACAGGTCCCAACTCTACACAGGAATGTAGACATTACATCCAATACACGTGGACTAATATAAATGATAGCTGATTAAGAGAAGTTTTTTTATAAAGGTAACCAGCTATTGAGAAATATATTCAAAAAGAGTGGCAAAAATAAGGAATGATGTTTGTACGAAGTTATTCACCTGAACTGGATGGTATCTTATAAAGATCCATAGGGGCCTCATCTATTTAGTTTAAGATCTGGAACAGGGCTCAGTTTAATTATCATGATTGAATATTTACAACGTGAGAATCAAGCATCACATGGATCATCTCATTTAAGAATCACAGATAAGAATAAAATAAGAGAGAGTTAAGAGGAAGAAGAAACATCTTTTTCAAATAAGATGAGGACCAAGAGATGGAGAATGGGGGGAGTAGGATAATGGGAATGAAAAACAATTGAATTTTTGCAAATCAAAATAGGGAGTAAAAAAGAACTGAGATGTTTATGTATGTATATTAACTCCCCACAAGGCATGTGACTGTCATGTGTCACGAACATGTAACAATAAAAATAGATAAAATTATATAATTCAAAGGCAAAATACATACACAGAGTGAAATGTGCACACAGTATTATCTACCTTTGGGAAGCTAGTGCTTAGAGATGTCAAAGTGTTTTTTCAAGATTTCATGAATTGTCAATAAAACATGGGTTTTCTGGCTCGAGATCTATACTTTTTAGCTTATTTTAATTAGTGCATGTCTGGAGTACCTAATGGTTACATTTGTTGTAGGGATGAAAACAGGTCCACAACACATCTTCGCTCTTTTTATTTCCCTTCCCTTCCAGTCCTCCCTCTTCCTTTCATCTCTGGCTCCTCTTCCCTTTTTCAAAAGACCCGCCTCCCTGTTTTCTATTGTTTGTCTCTTCTTTTGTCCTTTCAGTCATTTAGACTTTGAATTTCTCAGACAAGAGATGCCATGTGATATTTAAGCTAATGTGTCTGATGTATTTCACTCAGCGTTGCGGTTTCAGGTGCACGCATTTTCCTATAAAGGACTCAAATCTATCCTTCTTTATGACACTATTGGGTATGAATGCCACATTTTTTAAAAAGTTTTATTTCATTCGTGCATGTGTGCCATCAGTAATGATTATGCTTCTTGTGTGGAGTTGGTGCGTGGACATGACGCATCTTCATTCCTTTTCTCGTACCCATTCCCTTCAATACTTTCTTAACAACTATGCTATACTGCATCCCTCCAGAAAAGCCCAGAGCTCTGAGCCATGAGCTGCGTGTGTTCTATCCTCTGCCTCAGCTGATGGCTGCTGGCTTCCAAGGGGCTGGGATATATCTGAGGAGAAAGCTTGCTGACATCCAGGTATACTACAGTGTCTGCAAAGAATGAGAGCAAAGGAGGAAGATGGAACCCTAAAGGAATGCAAAGGCAAGTCATCCTGGCTGCTTCCTCAAGGGTCAGTGCCTGAGAGGAAATCAGACTGTGCACTTCTGGGCTCTGCATGGCCCTTGACTCAACAGACCGCTTCTACTTTGTAAGGAGTGAGAATGGGGACCATGAATTTCATTAATAGAATATACTCCTTCCCGTTTCAGATTTTTCTTTTCCTATCTAGTCTCACACTCTATGAAACCATTCAAACTTTATATTATTGTGATTCATCCACTCAATAACATAGGGCAGGACATGTATTATACAGTTGTCACATGAATAAAAAACTGAAATACCTGAATGCTCTTTGTAAGCTATTCAGAGTACTGTAAAAGTAGGACAAAAAAATACTATATGATTAAGTATATACTATTAAGACTGGGAAAACATACTGGCCCATTGAGGTAGGATGTAATTGTAGTAATAACAACCTACTACAGCTTCAGAACACTTTTTTAAGCAGGAAACCTGTGATTTTCATCTGATTCCACCATTAGAGCAAACTGCTGCAGCAAATATGAGACATTAGTATCTCTGTCTTGTAAGTGAGGAAACTAAGGCACAAAAAGATTGAGTACCTGTCCAAAGTCATACAAGGAGTAAAGAATTGTAGATCTGGGGTTCAAATCCAAATTTCTTTCTCCATAAACTGCTTTCTCCCCAGCTAAGATGACGTTGTTGACAGATCATTTGGATCTTATGATTGTTTGATTACATTCACATTGGCTAGACAACCTCTCACTTTCTACTCTGTAATAAATGGTTTGCTACTGGTCAGTAATATGGTCAGTAATATGGACGTTATCATAAGCTTCTTTTATTTTAAATTGGTCTTTCCAATCAATCTCAAGGAGACTAAACCATCTTTGCTAAATAGTAAATGAAAATGAGAAGAAACTAATATCATCTTGCTAAACCTTTGTGTGTTAATAAATGAGGTACTCACCTGTCCACCCACCAAGCCTAGACATAAATGTCTCATTCCCCCAGCCAAAGGTTTGGAAATCCAAATCCTGGTAAGAAAGATGCAGGACAAAAACCTTGGCAAATGGGCACGTGAGAATAAACACAGCCCTCGTTTCCAACCCCATGTTCTTCCCATATTACTAGGAGAGTTGACTGAATTTCTGGTTAGTGGACATGATAACTGGTGGATCTGCTGTTCACTTTTTATAAACACACAAATTTTTGGCTTCTTTGACTCTTTTTACAATTTAGGACTATTCTTTATTATTGAAAATACAAATATTATTTAAAACTACTCAGGTTGCACTAATCTTGTGTTTAGGAGTATTACAATGTTTAATGTAATAGTACATTCACTTGGCAACTTCATTTATCTGAAAGCCTTAAACAAAGAAGTTAATAAAAATCCTATCAGATGAATGATACAAGAGGTCATAACTCATGCACAGTGAGACCAGCAATCATCCAGAACCCACTGGCACTGTACCAACACTTGCAGCAAGGGTGGACACTGTGACCTTCAAACACCGGGAAGATGGAAAAATTCAACCTGAAAATGAGAAGAAAAGGTTAATAAAGGTGACCTGAGATTCACATGGAGCTCTAAACAATTGCTGAATGAAAAGGTGACAAAATTATCAAGAGAGATGCAAGCATTTTCCAGAGAGACTATATTGGCCATGTTAAGAATGGTCACGTGTTAATGTGCCTCTTTGTGGAATGTGTTAGCACAGCTCCTAACAGCATTACTATCATCACCGCATGTCTGTCAATTCAATCACAGAATAGCAGAGGTAAGAGAGATCTTTGAAATACATAATGAAGTCACGTCTCTCATTTCTTCTGCAGTAAAACCACTTACTCCCAGAGAAGGAAAGTAATCTTCTAAAGCTGCACAGCCCTCCATGGAGAATCCGACTTAGCTAAGAGAATGAGTCATGTGGCCGGAGTGCGCACCACCCCACCTTCGGTCCGGCTGTATCACACATTGGTGTTGCTCCTTAGAAAGGGCACTCCCAAGTGACCAGTCTTCATTAAGACTTCCTGCAAAGTGGACAAAGCTATTGCATGTAAACACTGGAACCAAGGAGTGATGTGGTCCTGTTATCTGTAAAAATCATTTCTGTGCAGTATCTCACACCCAGGAAATGAGGTGAAGGTGCTGTTGCTGTGGACTAAATTTGTAACTATCCTAGACAAATAGGTCACCCATTTCTTGACCCTTTTGACCAAGCTCTCTGGGTCTGTGTTAAGGCAGAAAATGAAATGGAGTACTTGTGCCTGCACAATGCACACTTTGGTCCTCTGAGATGAGGGGAGGTGACTTAATTTTCTCACAGAAGTCTGAGAGTGTCAATTAGAAATGAGGAAAGGTTGAGATGAGAAAGTAAAAATAATTAAAATAAAGGCAAAGTTAACCTGTGCGCTGGGAACTCATCACAGAGGCTGAAAGACTAAGTAAGCAGAATGGAGCAGAGACAGGGTAGGAATCGCATGAATATTAAACAGGGAGGAGACGCAAAATGAGCGTGCAGGGAGGAGATGAATTGCAAGGTGAAAAGCTGGGTTCTCTTTTCGAGCTCTGTAACTATCATGAAGGTGTTAGTAAGTGGGAGGGGGGACAAACAGGGTGGAAGGGAAAAAGGAAGGAAGGAGGGGAGGGACCGAGGGGAAAAGAAAATGAAAGAGAAAAGAGTAGCTATCGTTCTTCCTTTTGAGAATTCATTGCAACCTGCCCTCTGAACAACAATTAAAGAAACCCTGTGTCCGAGCTCCAACCTTCTCTATCTTGTAGCAAAACCTAGATTTCAAGTGTTAAAGAAATGGCTGTCAGCCAGAAATGACGTTAGAAGTGGGCACATCGGGCACTGTTCTGAGGCTGTCCTAGGATCCCCAGGCTTCCATAGCGCTGGGTCACTAGCAGGCCGCGAACCTGCAGCTCAGGTGGCAGCCAGCGTCCCAGGCGCCAAGAGTGACAGGCTGAGCTGGAGCACGCGATCCGGGAGGGAAGCAGGCGCTGCGGGAGCACAGAGGCTGCTGTGTGAGATGGAAGGCTGGGAGAGCAGGTACCGGCCGGGATCCAGACTGCGCCTTGGGTGGAGCATCCTTCCCCTGCAGGTCCCAAGTCAGAAACACCTCGTAGTCTGAAACGTTTCAAGCTTCGACATGGCGCCCAAAGTGAAGAACTCACCTCTGAGTTCACATGGCCCAGTCACAGCACAGGCACACTGAGGATATGGTGTAAAACCAGCTTCGAGCCTGTGCGCAAGACGTATGTGAAACGCAAATCTCACTTTCTACCTACAGAATTTTTCACTCTGATGACTTCTAATGGGGACAAAAGGACAATTTTGTTTTCCTCCTTCCCCACCACCCTGCAACAGACTTCACTGGCGTTCTCCAAAATATGCCGTTTCCCTTGTGATCCATTGAACCCTCTTCCCTCTGCAGCCTAAACACTGAATCTCAGCACTGTCGATCTCCACCCACTGCATCCCCTGACTGACTCCATTAATCCCATGATATACCGCCCATGCCCCTTTTCTTGAAGGTCCATTTTAATCATTAAAAATGTGCTTTCTTCTAGTTCATCTCTTCTTTTCTGATTAATGGCTCTCTCTTCTGAGTTTCTTTTTACATTTATCACGTTTGTGATACCTGATACATGTTTGTGTGTGTGCATATATATACATATATGTACACACATATACATACATATATGTGTATATGTGTGTACATATATGTATATATGTGTATATATATATATATATATATATATATATATATATATATATATATATATACAAAAAAAAATCTGTCTTAGTTACTGTGGACCTTCAAGTTAGGACCAACCAGCCTAACATATACCCAACACACTTGGGTTAATTAGGTTCATAGATTCATCTCTCTTGTTATCTATCATATGCACCCAGATAGATATCCAAATCTCAGTTGTATTGACTTACCACAAAACTTGAATTATAACTAGCTCTTGGAAACCAATTGAATTCATAAGTCAAGGGTTCACTGCACTTTCTTGGTCACTGAGACACCATTTAAGGAAGGACAGGTTTATTTTGGTGCACATTTTAGGCCATACCAGAATGGTTCTCAGGCAGCACAGTCGGCAGAAGGACATGGTGGAGGAAAGCTGCGCATGGCATAATGAATAGGAAATGGAGGAGGAGGAGGAGAGAGTGAGGGCACCAGATCTTTCCAGACCATGACCCAAGTAATCTTCACAACAGACCTTGAGTCTTAACAGCAAGCCACCTGTGAACCCTAAGGTGCAGTCACCTTCCCAAAACCCTGCCTCTGAGCACTCAGGCTCTCATGAGATACCTGGTTACAAACCATGTATCACTGAAGTGATACAAATCATTTTAATAAGGTCACTCTCCTCGTATCATGTGTTGTCAAATTTCTCTAAAATCTGACCCTGTACTTTTTTCCTTTCTTCATTTAAGTCTCAATATTCTAAATTCCCATGTGGGATAAGGAAATTCGAGAATTCCAAGTTCCATATTCATATATGATAACACTGAACCATCTTGAGGAAAAGAGAGTGCATTTGTTCCTAGAATTCCTTATTACAAGTGGATGAACATTTTCTTGGCAATGAATCAACATAATTTTGGGGGAAAAGGGGAAAATCTGTAATTTTATCTATTTAATGGTCTGTCCAAGACAAGTGTTTATTGAAGTGATAACAGAGGAGAAGAATTAAATTTCCACCCATGGTGACTAACACTAAATGAAATAGATAGATAGATGATAATAGATAGATACATAGATGACATAGATAGATAGATGGATAGATAGATAGACAGATAGATTTTTTTTCATTTTTTCCCATAGCCCTACCCACCCTACCACCCCCCCAAATATATAAAATTTGTTTCCTTACATTTTTGTTACAATCTCAACATTTTTCCCCCTTCTCCCTATTTTACATTGAGCATTTTCTATTTCACAATATATAACATACAATTCTAGGACTCATTTACATCTGTATTTTCTCATACCAGAGAAGAGATGCGATATATATCTATCTGTGACCTATTTATTTCACTTATGAGGATATCCTCAAGGTATGTCCATTTAAGTAGAAATGATTCAACTTACAATTTTTTATAGCAGAGTAATACTCCAGTTTGTAGAAGAACCACAGCTTTTTTATCCAGTCTCCAGTTGATGGACACTTGGGTTGTTTCCAAGATGTAGCAATCACAAATTGGGCTACTATAAACATGAGTGCACATATGTCACTGTGATATGAGTCTTTTAATTCTTGTGTGTATATACCTAGCAGGGCAATGGCTGGTTCAAATGGGACCTCCAATCCTAGCTTTTTGAGGAATCTCCAAACTGATCTCCACAGGGGTTGTACGTGTCTGCAGTTCCACCAACAGTGAAGAAGGGTTCCTTCTTCCCTGCAGCCTTGCCAACATTTGCTGTTGGCTGATTCTGAAATGGCAGCCATTCTATGTGGAGTGAGATGAAATCTCAATGTTGTTTTCATCTGCATCTCTCGAATGACTAATGATGTTGAGCATTTCTTCATATGCTTTTTAGCTGCTCTTACTTCTTCCTCTGAAAAATATCTGTTCATTTCAGATGCCCATTTTTGAATGGGGTCATTAAATTTGGATGGGCTGATTTTTTTAGCTCTTTATATATTCTAGATAGTAGCCCTTTGTCTGAGGAACAGCTGGTAAAGATTTTTTCCCACATTGTTGGTTGCCTTTTTGCACTGTTGGTGGTTTCCTTTGCTGTGCAGAAGCTTTTTAAAAGAATGAGGTCCCAGGGCCGGGGATTTAGCTCAATGGTTCCAGCGCCTGTCATGCAAGCGCAAGGACACGGGTTCGATCCCCGGTAACCACATACCTATACTGGGTGTGGAGACTCATGCCCAGCAGCAACCAGTACCACAGAACACAGTGCCGGGCGTGGTGGCTCACACCTGCAATCCCAGCACTTGGGAGGCAGAGGCAGGAGGATTGCTGATGTGATTTAAGTCTGAGCTCAGGGCCATCCTGAACCATAAAGTGAGACCCTGGCTCAAAAAACCTTAAAAAAAAAAAGAATGAGGTCCCATTTGTTGATTTTCTCACCCAATTCTTGTGCTACAGAAGTTTTGTTCATGAAGTCTTTCCCTAAGCCAATGTCTTCGAGAGTTTTACCTAACCTGTTTTGCAGTAGGTTTTGAGTGTCTGTTTTCATATTTAGGTCTCTTATCCACTTTGATTTTAGCTTGGTACATGGTGATAGAGTTAGATCTAGTTTTAGTCTTTAGCAAGTTAAAGCTCAGTTTTTCCCGCACCATTTGTTAAAGAAGCTATTTTTCCTCCACTGAGGATTTTTGGCTCCTTTGTCAAAAATGAGGTGGCTCAGTGCATCTGCAGTAGTTTCTGGATCTTCTAGTCTACTCCATTGATCCTCGAATCTGTTACTTTGCCAGTACCATGCAGTTTTTATCATAGTGGCTTTATACTATAGTTTCAGGTTCAGAGTTGTAATACCCCCCACCATGTCCCTGTTGCTTAGAATTGCTTTGGCTATTTTAGGTCTTTTGTGGTTCCAGATGAAAGTTTGGACGTTTTTCTCTAGATCTATGAAATATGCTGTTGGAATTTCAATCGGGATTGCGTTTAATGTGTAGAGTAGTTTTGGGAGTATAGCCATTTTAACAACATTGGTTCTTCCTACCCAGGAGCAAGGTATGTCTTTCCATTTTTGGATATCATCTTCTATCTCCTTTTTCAGAGTGCTATAGTTTTCAGAGTAGAGATCTTTCACCTCCTTTGTTAGATTGATTCCTAGGTATTTTATTTTTGGGGGTGCTATTGTGAAAGGGACTGACTCTCCAATTTCTATCTCAGTGGCTCTGCTATTTGTGTATACGAGGGCTATTGATTTTTGAACGTTGACCTTGTAACCAGCTACATAGCTAAAATTGGCGATTAGGTCCAGCAGTTTTCTAATTGAGTTTTTAGGATCCTCTAGATAGAGTATCATGTCATCAGCAAATAATGACAATTGAACTTCTTCTTTTCCAATCTTTATTCCTTTTATTTTTTTCTCTTGCCTAATTGCTATGGCTAATATTTCCAGAACTATATTGAACAGAAGTGGTAAGAGAGGACACCCTTGTCTTGTTCCTGATCTTAGTGTGAAAGGTTTCAATTTTTGACAATTTAGTAGGATACTGGCTGAAGGTTTCTCATAGATAGCTATTATTAGTTTGAGATACAGACCATCTATTCTGATATTCAGTAAGGTTTTGAACATAAATGGGTGTTGTACTTTGCAGCCTATTAATATAGTGTATAACATTGATTGATTTACGTATGTTGAACCATCCTTGCATCCCTGGGATGCATCCAACTTGGTCAGGGTGTATAATCTTTTTTTATTTTTATCTTTATTGGTACATCAAATATACACATCATGATTGCACTCCATAATGGGGAATTGTACCAGTATAAGACACAGCTTAATTCTCATTTTTTCCCATAGCCCTACCCACCCTACCACCCCCCCATATAAATAAAATTTGTTTCCTTATTTTTTTGTTACAATCTCAACATTGTCCCCTTTCACCTTATTTTACATTGAGCATTTTCTATTTCACAATATATAACATACAATGCTAGGACTCATGTATAATCTTTTTGATAATTCTCCGTATTCTGTTTGCCAGGATCTTATTGAGGATTTTGGCATCAATATTCATTAGCGATATTGGCCTGTAGTTCTCTTTTTTGGTTGGGTCTTTCTCTGCTTTTGGAATCAGGGTAATGGTTGCTTCCAGGAATGAGTTTGGGGGTACTGCTTCCCTTTCAATTTCATTGAAGAGTTTCAGAAGTAGAGGCACTAACTCTTCTTTAAAAGTTTTATAGAATTCAGCAGTAAAACCGTCAGGGCCAGGGCTTTTCTTTGTTGGCAAGTTTTGAATTACATTTTCAATTTCACAGATTGTTACTGGGGCATTTAACATTTCTATATCTTCTTTACTCAGCTTTGGGAGTTCATATGTGTCTAGAAATCTATCCATTTCTTCTACATTTTCCATTTTATTGAAGTATAAATATTCAAAATAGGTGTTGATTATCCTCTGGACTTCCCCTGGGTTGGTAGTAATTTCTCTGTTCTCATTCCTAATAGCATAGATATGGCCTTTTCCTTCCTTTGTTTAATGAGGTTGGCTAAGGGTCTATCAATTTTTTGATAGATCAATTCATTGATTTTTTGAACCATTCTCTTGGTTTCTATTGCATTAATTTCTGCCCTGATCCTTATCATTTCTTGCCTAGTGCGAGCTTTGGGTTTGTTTTTCTCTTCTCTTTCTAGTCGCTTGAGGTTCAGCATTAAATTGTTTATTTGAGCTTGCTCCATTTTCTGGATGTAGGCTTTCACTGCTATGAATTTTCCTCATAAAGCTGCTTTCATTGTGTTGCATAAATTTCTATATGTTGTACTGGGGTTATCGTTTAGTTGTAAGAACTGCTCAATTTCTTCTCTAATTTTTTCTGTGACCCATTGGTTGGTCAGCAGAGTGTTGTTCAGTTTCCATATGTTTGTGAAGATCCTGGGCTTTCCTTTGCTATTCAGCTCCAATTTCAGGGCACTATGGTCCGACAGTATACAAGGGATAACTTCAGTCCCTTTATATTTGCTTAAACCTGTTCTATTAATGAGTACATGGTCTATTTTAGAGAATGATCCATGAGCAGCTGAGAAGAATGTATATTCTGACTTTGTGGGGTGAAATACTCTGTAGGCATCTATTAAGTCCATTTGCTGAAGAGTCTGGTTGAGCTCCAGGATTTCCTTAGTGACTTTTTGTCCAGTCGATCTGTCTCTTTGTGACAGTGGGGTATTGAGGTCCCCTACTATTA
>PVIR01031646.1:0-19113 GCA_004026965.1 Petromus typicus
CTGCTTTTGGAATCAGGGTAATGGTTGCTTCCAGGAATGAGTTTGGGAGCACTGCTTCCTTTTCAATTTCATTGAACAGTTTCAGAAGTAGAGGTACTAACTCTTCTTTAAAAGTTTTATAGAATTCGGCAATAAAACCGTCAGGTCCAGGGCTTTTCTTTGTTGGCAAGTTTTGAATTACATTTTCAATTTCACAGATGGTTATTGGGGCATTTAACATTTCTACATCTTCTTTATTCAGCTTTGGGAGTTCATATGTGTCTAGAAATCTATCCATTTCTTCTACATTTTCCATTTCATTAAAGTATAAATTTTCAAAGTAGGTGTTTATGATCCTCTGGACTTCCTCTGGGTCGGTAGTAATTTCTCTGTTCTCATTCCTAATAGCATAGATCTACTTTGAAAACTATAGCACTCTGAAAAAGGAGATAGAAGATGATATCAAAAAATGGAAAGACATACCTTGCTTCTGAGTAGGAAGAACCAATATTGTCAAAATGGCTATACTCCCAAAACTACTCTACACATTCAACGCAATGCCAATTCAAATCCCAACAGCATATTTCACAGATCTAGAGTAAAAAATTCAAACTTTCATCTGGAACCACAAAAGACCTAGAATAGCAAAAGCAATTCTAAGCAACAGGGACATGGTGGGGGGTATCACAACTCTGAACATGAAACTATACTATAAAGCCACTGTGATAAAAACTGCGTGCTACTGGCAAAGTAAATGACCCGAGGATCAATGGAGTAGACTAGAAGATCCAGAAACTACTCCAGATACACTGAGCCACCTCATCTTTGACAAAGGAGCCAAAAATCCTCAATGGAGGAAAGATAGCCTCTTTAACAAATGGTGCTGGGAAAACTGGGTTTTAACTTGCCAAAGGTTAAAACTAGATCTAACTCTTTCACCGTGTACCAAGCTAAAATCAAAGTGGATAAGAGTTTCAGAAGTTTTGATATCAAGTCAACTACGTGAAAAGAATCTTAGAAGCTCAAGAAAGAAGAAGAGACCCGGATGTGGGGCAATGACTGACGCAGTCGCAGCAGAGGACCTGGTGGGCCTGAGCTGAGTACGTAGAGGAAACACAGGCTGGAAGCCTGTAGGGAGCGACACAAGTAAGGACAGTATGTAGAGTTTTTCTTTCACTCTATGTTAGAAAGGGAAGAGTAGCAGGTTACAAACAAGAACTAGGAACAGCCAACCTACATTTTAATGTTATTTCTCTGGTCATGGATTTTAAGAGTAGTATTAAAATCAACACCAAGTGGTTAGAAGTCTCCAGCAATAATCTAGTCAAGAGAATGTACCAAATCCCCACAAGGAAGTTAAACATTATGTACAAGAAATACGCATTGGTAAAATAAACGACCGGAAAAAATCCAGCAGTAGACTCACGATAGGAGACAATCAGTACTGAGTAAAAGATGAATATAGTTTTAAAGATGCCATCGACCTTTTCTAATTGTTACTGAACCATGATGTGGCATATGTTCAGAGACGGGTCATTGAATGGTGATTGTGTCATACTAATCAATGGGTTCACTGACTAATAAATTCATAGCCAAATGTGCTGCTGGAAGGGTTGGGCTTGTAGTTGGCGGTGGGTCAGGGGACCAACCTGGGAGGAAGACTCTGCCTTCCTGTCTCTCCTTTCCCGCTCCCTTCCTCCACCATGGAATACCTGCCTTGGAATCAGCCAATTGTGAAGCCTGTGAGCAAAAGGAACCACTCTCAAGTTTTGGGTGTAGGATATTTTGTCCCAGAGATGAAAAAATGATTAATACAACAATGTTACATAAAGTGTAGTAAAAAGACAAAAGTTAAGAGAAAGTGTCCTGTTGTTTGTGCCACTGTAATATTAGAATTGCTATTGATTGACATATATGAGTGAGAAAGTTTTCCAGGTTGACAAGAACATGAGTTTAGTTTGGATCATATTAAAATTGAAATATATATTATAAATCCAAATAGAAATATCAATTAGGAAATTAGGTTTTTAATCCAGAATTTAAGTGATATTTAATAATTTCTCATGATGAATGTATTTATTATGCAAAAATTTAAATATATAAAAAAATTCAGCTCACTAATGTTCATTTTGGTGAATTCTATTAGTTTTCTTTTCTGGTCATTGTTGGGAGCCATTTCCTATAGTGCCATGGCTGCCTATGCGGGAGAGAAAAGTCGGCCTAATTTCTTGGTCAGAACCCAACATTGCTTACCTTCTTCAAAGATAATTACTGCCTTCACCAGATTAAATTAAGAACCTCTACACACCTTCCTGCCAGATTAAATTCAGACAATTTTCAGCACACCCCCGCCCACCAGTTCCTTATGATTAACCTTGAGATTAAACAAGCCAAGGAGTCAGCCCTTTTTCATTAACCTTTTTTTTTTTTTCTGTACATGTAAATGAAGCTAGTCCGCACGTAGGCAGTACTTTAAAAAATGTATAAAAGGAGGCTGATAAATAAACGTGGCACTCACTCACGCCACATTTGACTGATGAGCCCTTCCAACCCTACTTTCCTGCCCAGATTTATTTATCATCCTAGCCCCTTGGCTCGGTTACCCCATTGTTCTGCCCGGCTAGCCCCAGCAGAGTTGGCGCCAGAGGGTGAGGCCCGAGTAAGGAGGACAATGGTGAAGGACGCCATTGGAGAATGTGCACGCTTGTGGCTTACAGTGGAGGTAAGTCCGTTTTGAGGAAAAATTGTTTTCCAGCCATCATTCATTTGCAGCAAGTTTTTGTTTCATTGGAAGTAAAACATGGGGCAAACCTCCAGCAGAGAACTTTTAATTCTTTCTCTTAAGGATATACTAAAGCACTGTGGAATTAAGGTAAGTCAGAGTCAATTAGAAAAATTTCTTTCTTTTGTCAATGAAGCTTGTCCTTGGTTCCCCAAGGACGGTACTCTGAATTTGGAAATTTGGCATAAAATTAGAAAAAGTACACATGTGTTTTATAATGAACACGGGGTTGAAAAGTTTCCAACCGATGCCAAGCAAGCTGAAATACAGAAAATGAAAGTTGAAAAAAAAAGGAAAAAGTGAAAGAAGAAAAGAATCAAAGAAGGACAAATCAGATAAATCAGAACGAGAAAATGTGAGGCACGTAGGCGGTACTTAAGAAATGTATAAAAGGAGGCTGATTAATAAAAGCGGCGCTCATTAGGTATTGATTGATGAGCCCTTCCAAGTCCCACTGTCCTGTCTTTATTTATTTCTCATCCTAACCCCTCGGCTCGGTTACTTGTTCTGCTGGCTGGCCCAGGCAGATCTATAAAAGCTAATGTTCTAATCTACTCATTAATTCTGCAATAATTTTTTGGAGAACCATTGCAGTACAAGAATATTGTTTTTGATAATATAAGTATTGAAAATTTAGGAAAAAAACAATTTTGGCAGGATTAATTCACATCAAGAATTTATACAAACATTGTAAGGATTTTGTTACTAGGTTAAAAAAAGAAAATATAACAGAGTGAAATGGATTTAAACTCCTTTATCCTCAATATAACTTGAATAAAGAAGTCTATAATTATATATGAATAAGTTTCATTTTCATATAGGACAATATGCAAATTGTATTGCCAATTAAAAGGTTATATAATGTTTTAGTGTGAAATATTTTGATATACAAGTGAGTGCATGAGTGTGTACAAAAAAGGAAGTTGAATGAATCTTTGCCTATTATCTTTCAGTAATGTTAATTCTGATAAACATCTAAAAGCCCACATAGAGTTTACTTATCTGGCTTTTTTTTCCAAAGACATAGGTAATTTTACCAGATCTATCTCAGTAGTGTGGGCTGTTAGGCTCCAGAGTGTAGTCTGCATCACCAGCCTATCACATTATTTCTGCATCTCCAAAAAGTAAGAAGTTTGAATATAATTACAGACTTCTAATGAGCTAAGCTAAGAAAATGCCAAGAAAAAATACAGAATCTTGCCAAGAAGAGTAACCATCAGATTATTACTGGAACAAAGTTTGCTTTTAGCTGTGCACTTACCAACCTAACCTTTGAAAGAGGAAAGTAGTAAACACTTCAAGGTACAGAACTGGGGCCTGAGTGTCAGCGACACCATAGCCTGGACATGGGTGTTGTTGGGTTTATAAAACATCACATTGAGATAACAGCAGAACCACTTTATAATCATATCTGAATGTAAACCGAACCATATCACTATTGAAACCACAGAGATGAGCAAATATTCCCTACATTCATAAATATGAGGCCAATGGGAACATCACTGAAGCCACAAGCATAAATGTTACCTATTTTCTTAAACATGACATTCTCTTTTACCAGATACAGCTTTTGCTATGTCTTATTTTTTTTCCTCCTACATAAAATTAAATATTATTCCTGATAGAATACATTCTCCTTCACTTTGTTGAACACTAAACTATATTTGCTTAATTATAGTTGTGTATTTTATGGTCTCTGACAGGAGAACAATGATATTTTTAACCTCACCTGAGTGAAAATAAAGAAGTCTGAAGACAAAGGCAAGTAGCAGGAAGCATCAAGGTATCTTTCCCTTTCCTTATTTGGCAAGCATGTGTCTGTTATTTTAGAGAAAATGTGGGGTTAGTCTGATTATTTGTACTAACTTTTTAACACTTTAACCAAAGAGGGATCACTGATAGGGTAAAGGAAATGAGGCATGGGAAGGGGTTCACTTCAGCAATGGAAAGTGCCTTGGGAGTCAGTACAGCACATGTTTCATAGAGGGTGCCTCAAAAATGGGCATAAAAGCCTCATATGAAACCCAATATCTAAGTGTCTAGAAAAGCAAAAGTCACTAAATGTAAGGGGAAAGGTATGAAGAGAAAGTAGAAGATTTTCCTTTACTCCTTACTCAGTCCATACACTCAAAAGCCAAATGAAGATTACAAGATGCAGAAGGAAGGAGGTATAAATAAAAGACCCGGCCTACCCTTTACTCTAGTGTACATTCCCTTCTTGAATCACGGTCCTAACATAAGTTGCTAAGACAAGAATACCATTGACATAGTGCTATGTTTCATGCCAGAAATGCCCTCTCTTATGTCCATATGCGAAATGTTTGATCACCAGCCAGTGTTGCTAACGGAGCTGGTGGAATCTTTTGGAGGTGGGGCACGGTCAGAGGAAGTCACTGTGCACCCACTTTAAGAGGGTCCTGGGACTCAGTGCCTTGCTCTCTCTGCTTCACAGCCACCATGCAGTGCATGTATCCCTTCATCATTCACCTCGCACCATGACAGTTGCCTTGGCAGAGGCTCAAAAGTAACAGTCAAATGACCAGAGAGTGTAACCTCTGAAATCATGGATGAAAATAAATCTGTCCTCTTTACAAGCTGATTTTGGGGGGCACTGTGACATAGAGACAGAAAATTAACAAATAGTTATGAAACTGACAGCTAAAAATTGACTCTGTCTCATTTATACTCAGATGGATGTACCTTGAGGGCATCCTCATAAGTAAAATAAATAGGTTACAGATGTGTAAATATCATATCTTTTCTCTGGTATGAAAAATAAAGTTGTAAATGAGTTGTAGTATGTATAGTTGATATTGTGAAATAGAAAATATTTAAAAGGGAAGAGCATGTAGGGCTAAATAATGAGGGGGAAATGAATGTGATAATAATAAAGAAAAAGGAAAGATTATGTATTTAGGGAATGAGGGGTTGCAGGGAAGTGGGAAAGGGGAAAAATGAGAATCAAGTCATGTCATATTCTGCTACAAACTCTCAATGTTGAATGTGATGATGATGTGTATTCATAATACACCAATTAAGATTTAAAATTTTTTTAAAAATCAACTTTCTTAGCACAAATTTTAGATGTCAGTACAACCTCCTCAAAATATTACTAAAGCCTGAATAATTATAATAAAGTAGAATATTTTTTATATTATCTTTATTGGTACATTACATATACACATCATGATTGCACTCCATAATGGGCATTTGTACCAGTATAAGACACAACTTAAGAAATAGAATAATTTAAAGCTAAGATGAGACAAAAACACTTATGCTTCTAATTTACTCATTTCAGATCGTTTGATGTATCAGTTCTAGTAAATAGAAAATTATCTTTAGGCTTATGTAACTCAGGGTCAACTGGTTCCAAACTTCATTTTCTTTTGATCTATCTAAAGATTTTTCAGTAAAAACTTGGTATTTTTTAATATATAATAAACTTTTTGAAGATTTCTGCCAAAATATTACATGTGTAACATTATAAGAAGTTTCCTGTTTTGAGAATGATGGTCACTACAAGACACCAAAACGTGAGAGAATACATAGTGATCTGTGTTTTCCAAGGGCTTCAAATCCAGACTGTGCAGTTTAGCAGTTCTGAGACCTTGGGCAATGTACCTGCACTCTGTGTGTTTGAGTTTTCTTTTATCCAAAAGACATAATTATAACAGTACTGAAGTATCAACATGAGGATTATGTGGATAATGTATTTTTATTTTCATCATAGTGTTTGTTTATAGAGTGTTCTATGTATTATAAATATCTTTTCAGAGATCCTGGTAGGGTAAATAGTGCTGCAAAATTATAGTACAATTAACTTCAAACAGCTTTGTATCCAGGTATTTACTGAGACTTCTCCTACTGACCTGGGATACTGGATAATATTTATGAGGTTATCAAATGATTAAAGGCCTGAAAAAGTAACCTACCCAATAACAATTACTTTCTCTACAGAAGACAATGTTAAAATAAAAAAGACAACGTATAGACTTGGAGAACAATATTTTGAAAGATAGATCAGATAAGATAATATTACACAAAACATGGCCAGACCTCACACTAGGCAATCAGGAAATCAACTCATAAGGAAAACAAGCAAATGACATGAAGAGACATCTCACCAAGAAATATATAAGTATATACATGTCAAAAGCATATGAAAAGATCACATCATGAGGGAGATGTCCTACTACATTCAGTTAAAATGTCCAAATTCCAGAATGCTGACAACACTAAGTGCTGACATGGAAATAGTTCAACATAAATTCTAATTCTCTGTTCGTGAGAATGGGAAATGATACAGCACTTTAGGAACACAGTTGATAGCTCCTTAATAAAAGAATGTATTTTCTAATATAATTAAGCCATTATGATTCATAGTATTGATATGAGAACTTGTAGAATTTAGAGTCAATCAAAAATCTGAATATAGATGTTTATAAAGATTCATGGATAACTGTCCATATTTGAAAACAACCAACATAGATTTAAACTGGCATTATTTTCTTTTGGGATTTTGCTGTTTTCTTATTTATATTACATATGTTCAAAAGTCTATTTCAAAGAAATTGTCTTTTTCTTTTATTGCTTTTACAATGCTTATAATTATCTTTGGATTTAAACAGTTTTGCCTTCGTGGCTTTTTCATCTTTAGCAGTTGCCATAAACTCTTGAGTGACAATGTCTTTCATTGGTTCTCAAAAGTTCCATATGTTACTTCCTTTGAAGTTACTTCTATCTCATTGCTTTTCTGCTACTGGGACCCTAGCGATAGGTATAGATTGCTTTTTCAAGTATATTATACCCCTAAGCTCATCTGTATGAATTTTCATATTGCTATGCTGCTTCCTCATTACAGTGAAGTATTTTGAGTAACTAGCTCTACCTTCGGCTGGGTCCACTGTGTGACTAATTCACTGATTCTGAAATGCAGGCATCATATATTTCTGCAGTTTTATAAATGTTTCACATATTCTTCATAAACTGTCTAGTATAATTCCCATCATTCTATCCATTTTACTCTCTTTCTCCATTTTACTCAATATGTCATGTTGAATCTTAGTAATTGTAATTCTTATCTGCTCATTCTTCTAGTTGAATAATAAGACTATTTTTATTGCTGTGTTGGATGTCATACATTCTTGTATCAACATATAGTCACCAGATTCCTTTAATGTTTTGATACACTAGTAATTAGGTATTTGTACTGATGGTTCAATGGCTTTCGGAATAAATGGGTTAAGTTGAGGAGAAAAAAAACCTGTATTTTTAAATTTCTGAACATTTTACTAAACCAATAACACTAAGTTATATCCCCAGTACTTATTTTTTTTTTAATTTTGAGGCAGTGTCCCCCTGAGATCCTAAATTGTTTAGATTGGGGGCAAATTTGCAATTCTCCTAAGCAATACTCCCAGAGTATTGGGATTATAGGATGCACCAAAATGCTGATTTAAAGTGTAGTTCTTAAAATCATCTTTAGCATCTCTCCTTTCGCTCCTTTCCTAGGGCATAAAACTCTATAGCTTGTAGTGATGCATCTGTGATATATTGCCTCCTCACTATAGCAGATGAGAAAATATATAGTATCATTCTTTTTTTCCATTTAAGCTTAGCTCTTTAACCTCTTAAAAGATCAAAAGTTAAAAATCTAATGAAAGAGAAACTGTCATAAATCTGAGGGTGATCAAGTTTATTTATTCAATTATTTTTGTATTTAAAAAACTAAAAATATTATTTATACTCTCCAAGATTTTTAAAATAATACTACATACATTTTAAAAAACCCACTATCTTCTTACTGCATTATGTTCCTCAAGGATATCCAGAGATAGAGAATCAAAAAGAGACATACAAACACAAACACACACACCCTCGCTGAAGTTGGACGAAAAATATTGACTTTGACCCAGAATTTGCACCTCATATACCCCCTTCATATGCATCTCTGTTAATGCAGCAAAGCAAAAAGCTGGAAATCATTCTATATATGGCTATGGACTCTAGGTGAAGAACTGAGACTTTTTTTCATTCCTATACCCAGAAATAAATGCTTATCACTAACATTTCACACAGTATATAATTGTGATGCATGTAACAGACACAGAGCTGTTTCAAAAGCTATCATGTCAAGTGGAGACACACTGATGTGAAAAATCAAATAACACTGGCAGCAAAAGTGGAAATAAAGTGAATATCTTGAGTCAGTGTATAAAATATTTTCACTTGACATATGGTTTTTAGTAAAGTATTTTCAACTCAGAAATAAATTATGTACAGTTTAATATCTGCCAAGTTAGCCAACCTTTAGAAGAAAATCTGATGTTAAAAGCTGTAATTTCTACTGTCTAAAACTCTTCCTTGTCAAGAGATGAACAAAGGTGGGAGATAATTCAGTTGCACCTTGAATTTATGAGGCCCAAATATTTCATTAATAACTAATGGGTTATAAAGGGAAGAACAGACATTAACTATTCTTATGTGTCTCTCATCTGAACTGAATTTTTTTAAAAATGAAAATATTCTTCATCTCTTTCTACCCAGAGTAGAATAAAGTCAGCTATTTGACAACACAGTGAGTCTAATAACAACCATGAATTCTCAGATTCTAAAATACAGTGAGTATCACTGTGATAGGAAATTAGAAAAAGACAACAATAACAACAACAATTTTACTTGTGCTGAGGCTATAAATATAACCAGTAAGTAACCCACAGTTAAACATTTCACCTTTAAACTTTCAATTGATTGCAATTAAATTGACAACATACATAAACTTGAAAAGAAACTACCACGTTTCCACACTCCAGAGTACAGGTTGTATGTATGTATGTATGGGGCATACCACAATGCATACTAGGATGGGAGCTGCCAGAAGCATGAAGTTTAGAAAAATTGTGAGGCAACTTTAGGGTCATTTCAGAAACAATACCACAATTACTCCATCGTTACTTTTTGGAAGAAAATAGGATTTGTCCCAGATGATTCAAATGAAATCAATGTCAACACTACTTTAGAGAGTTGTGGCACAGTGAAAATGACATGCAAAGGGAATCGATGCCACCAGGGACAAGCAAGAAATTCTGAGTCTAGATGTACAAGATTGAAACAGCATTACCTGGTCTTCTCTATTCACTGAGTCTACAGAGATGGACTTGATGCTAGGAGCAATGGAGAAGGACCGAGGAGGTTTGAAGCACTGAAGCAAGAAAAGATCCAAGAAGCAGCTTTCTTTCTTCCTTCAGATGCACAGCATTAAGCTAGCTGAGAAGCAAAGAAATGAAATGTCAGAAAAATTACTTTTAAAAGAAAACAAAATTCCCTACGAAACTTTGATTTTTGAATTTTCCAAATCATATGACAAAATCATTCCCATTGTAAATGGTTCCAATCCACCAGTGTAATACTCCTAAAACAGGAGCTGGAATGAGGTGCACTGAATTGCTTCTCCCAAGATGAGTTGGATCCAGTACAACACTAAATTATACCTAAACAAAAGGCAGTTGTACACTGTAAATTTCATGGTCTGTGAAAGATGTACAGCAAGGTGAAGAATAGATTTAGGGGTGGAGGGAGGGGTCCAATACAAAGCAATCACATAATTGGCAATGTCTATACCCTAGGAAAAAATTCTTCATATTTAAGCAACCCAGGACTCAATGTAATTCTGATACAATTGTAGCTTGTTCTTTCCTATATTGTTCTACCTCTAAAATAATAGTTCCTGGCTAACAAAATATTACCATACATGCAGCCACCAATTACATTAAAATTTTAGCCTAAATGGAAACAAACATTCAGAATAAACAGGACATTTATTTGGGATTATAGTTTCTTGATAGACTTGCATAGACAAAAAACACATTAGTTCTAGAAAGTGAGTTTTTTAATCATTGAATTTTTACAAATGGATTTGGTAGTTGAGATGGGCCTCAGTAATGTCCAGTAGTAGAAAAGCAAAGAAGGCATTTATTTTTCTGTTCTCAGAAAGGTCATTCAGAGAATAAAACAGAAAAGTCAATTCTTCATAAGTCACTTTCTGTCCATACTTTTGAATATGAGCTCAAACATTTGAATTGCAATCAAATATATTTTAATATACTCAAAAATTGAGTTAATAATCTTTAATAACAGATATACTAAATATATATATTTATTTCTAAGAAATTCTCATCACAAATTAAAGAATTTCATTGACTGAGTGTATCATGTCAGTTACTTCTATAAGGAATATATTCTGGAAAGTAAATAAAAGAAATTTTATTCTTGGCTCAGCTTTGAACCAGGGTACAAAACACTACAAAGAAAGCAATCTGTGATATGTTCTCCCAAATTTTAAAGTCAGGATTTATAAGACTTTTCTTTGAAATCCATATTAAAGTGGTTTTAGTACTGTTTTCTAGTACCTAATCAGGAACACAAGTAAGGTGAGTTTGAAGAGGTTGGAACAATATATTACTTTAGTAAGTACTGTTTTAAATTTATTTCTCCTCACACAAAAAATTATCCTTTGGGCTGGGGAGTAAGCTCAGTGGTTCCGGCGCCTGTCTTGCAGGCGTAAGGACCCAGGTTTGATCCCCGGTAACCACATACCATAGTGGGCATGGAGACTCATGCTCAGCAGCAACCAGTACCACATACACCACAGTGCCGGGCATGGTGGCTCACGCTTGTAATCCCAGCACTCGGGAGGCAGAGGCAGGAGGATTGCTGTGATGTGAGTTTGAGGCTGATCTCAGGGCCAGCCTGAACCACAAAAGCGAGAGCCTGTCTCAAAAAAAAAAAAAAAAAAAATCCTTCTCCTCTGAAATTGTGTTAGAGATATTTTCAGGAATTACACCAAGAATTATCTGTGAATTACTTGGCATTTAGAGGTACAGAGGTGTGGCAGTGATGTCAAAGTTTCTTCTGAAATTGAAGATTAAAAACCTTCTTCTATCAGTCTGAGGCGTGAAAGGAGAAAGCTATGGCAGTAAGGGAAGCTATTTTTTCTACCAGTTGTAGGAGAAAATATCTCATGAATACTTCTCGTGGGTAACGTCTCAGTTGGTTGGAGTCTCAGGTCTGCCGTAGGCAGAGATGAAGGGGAATGTGATCTCCAGCAAGTAGATGAACTGCGAGAGGCTTTGGCAGTGAGAGAATGTAGGTAACCAGATAGAAAAAGAAAATAAAAACAACACTCCAAGGCCACTAAGACCCCAATAAAATATGATCAGCACTGAATCTCCAAAAACTCCAGAACCCTTTATATTAAATCAAAATAAAATCTTGCAAGTGATATAATTTGTTTCTTAATTATCTTTGCTGTACTCCAATTCCAGTACACTCAAATAACAGATTGGCTAGAAACCTTGGCTAATGGCTAGTTAACCTGCAGCAGGGTAAACAATACACAAATGTAATAAAAGTCACATAGCCCCTCTCCAAAATATATAAAAAGCAAAATCAAAGACAGATAAAAATAAGCAGGGAGATAAATCTTTCCCAAATGGAAAGTGGATCAAGTGATGGATGTGGGGGATGAAGAAAAAGGTGAAAAGGGAAGTAAGATGCTTTACATACATGTAGAAACTTTATATAAGAAATATAAACATTATTTACTGCAAAGATATACTAATAAAACACTTAAGAAGCTCCTCAATATTAAAAGAAAGAATAGAGAAGGCAGAATGGTAGAGAAATTTTGAAGCTTGCACTTTTACTAGGGGGAAGAGTCCAAACTTATTCATCAGTAAGGCTACAAGCTGAGAACACTCAATTTAAAAATTAGAAATTTAAAATACTTTTAACTCCAAATCTTTAAAAAATTAAATACTTCAGAAACTCAAAATTTCAAAAATTCTCTGATTCTAATCACTTCAAATAAGGGAACATCAACCTATATCAACTTTTAAGTCTCAAAGTGAGTATAGCATCAAAATAACAAAATAAATACACAAAAAGCACACATCAGAAAAAGAATATATACATGTGACTTCATTAGTATTAAAAAGATAAGTATGTAGACAGACGTCACCTAATGAGAGGAATACATTCTGAGAAGAGCACCATCAGGCAAGTTTTGTAGACATGCAAACATCACACCATGTGGACAAATATAGCGGATGTAGGACCATTGTTCTGTGTGGTATCCTGATGGAGTCAGAAACGGTGGTGAACAAGATGTTTAAGGCTGCTTCTGAGAAACTATAGCATATTATACTTTTTTCTTAATAACCAGGAAAAGGATTCTAAAATAATAGAATCTATAATAAACATAGAGACCAGACACATCAACATTTACTGAGTATAGTATCATACTAAAGTATGATATACTACACATAATTATATATACTATACTTTTATACATTTTGTTTTTGTTTTTGTTTTTGTTTTTGTTTTTTGAGACAGGGCCTAGCTTTGTAGTTCAGGCTGGCCCTGAGATCAGCCTCAAACTCACATCACAGAAATCCTCCTGCCTCTGCCTCCTGATTGCTGGGATTACAGGCATGAGTCACCATGCCCAGCTATACTTTTATATTATTAACATCATTTTTTAGTCCTATATTATGACATATATATGTAATATGTTGTACTTAATGTTTTGATAGGTAAAATAGCATTAGGCAACATAGATTTTTACACTGCATTATACTTTGACAGGGTCACTCTCGTATATATAGTTTAACATTGACTAAAACTTGAGTACAAAACACATGACGGTTATGATATTTGTTACATATTTTCTGAAAATAAAAAGGAACTATATATTCAAAGAAAAAAGAATCAGCAAAATCAAAAAAGTGCAAACAGGATAGGGACAGGTACTTAACACAAAAAAAGATATGAGACCCTCATTTTTTTAAAGAATGTTCAATCTTCTAGTAAGCTAGAAAATAAAAATTAAAACCTTTGCAACTAGAAATGCAGTTGAAAAGTTTGAAAAACTGCTAGTAACAAAATGAGCAAAGAATCACACACATATAATACTGCTGATGGGATGTATATTAGCACAGCTCTGCAAATCTATTTAGAATTATGTAGCAAAGTTCATGCATTTTTATAGAGCTATTTCAATTTCAGCCATCTGGAAGTGTGAATCTCTGAGTTCTCTTTGTATGTATAAAGTTCTGATTTACGATTTGCATATCATTTGATTCTGAATCTATGAGACGCATATCGGATGATGTCAGTAGTTTTTTTTTTTAATTTTTTGTTCCTTTATTAACACATTAAGCATTTTAAAAAGTAAGTCCTTTAAAATGTACAGCCACAACAACAATAACTCAGAACATATTTTATTTCATCCCTCTATCTTAATGTACTATGTAAACATCAAGACTAGTCCCACCACCAACTCCCAATTACTCTCCTTTCCTCTCACTTCCTTTGGTTAATTTCCTTTCTCTCTTGAACATATTCTTCCCATTTCACAACATCTATTATACATTATGATTCTCACTCATACTTTTAGATTCTCAGATAAGATAAATTCTTTGGTATTTACACATATGTGGCCTATTTATTTCACTTCAGAGTATGGCCTCAATGTGCATCCATTTAGCTACAAATTTCTTAAGTATATCATTCTCTGTGGCTGAGCAATAGTCCATTTTTATATAAAAAATAATGCACCTTTATCTAGGCACACTTTGATGGGTATTTTGGTTGTTTTCATGATCTAGCTATTACAAACTGAGGAAAATAGATCAAGTTCAATACAAAACCTAATGCTGAGCCTCAAGCTTCTAGAAAAAGATGAGAAAGACAAACCCAAAGCTCATATATGGGAGAAAATTATAAAGATCAGAGCAGAAATCAATGTCATGGAGACCCAGAGAATAATACAAAAACTCAACAAAGAAAAGAGTTGCTTCTTTGAAAGAATAAATTGACAAATTTGAAAAATTGACAAACCTTTAACCAACTTAAAAATAGGAGAGAAAAGCTCAAATCCGTGCAATTATGAATGAAAAGGTTATAATTACAACAGATCCAGTAGAAATACAGAAATTCCCACTTTGAGAACCTATACTTCAATAAGTTGTAAAATGCAGAAGAAATTAAAAGATTCCTAGACACATATGAGTTACAAAACTTGAACCAACAAGACAAAAAAATTATAAGCAATCCATTTTCAGCATATAAAATTGAGAACATAATTAAAAATTTACCAACAAAGAAAAGCCTGGGTACTGACGATTTCACTGCCAAATTCTATAAGAAATTATAAGGGAGAGTTAATCCCACTACTTCTCAAATTCTTTAGTGAAATTGAAAGGGAAGCAGTACTCCCAAATTCATTCTTAGAATCCAGCATTACCTTGATTCCAAAAGCAGAAAAAGAACCACTACAAAGAGAAGTACAAATCAATTTCCTAAGTGAACATAGATGCAAAAATCTTCAATAAGTTTCTCACAAATAGAATGCAAAGGATCATGCATGGAAGGAATGCAAAGGAAGAAGGTTATACACCCTGCCCAAGTGGAATTTATCCCAGGGAAGTAAGATTTATCAGTATATGTAAATCAATAAATGTAATACTTTATATTAACATGGTCAAAGACAAAAACCATATCATCATCCCAATAGATGAAGAAGGGTGTTCTACAAGATTCTATACCTATTCATGATTTTTAAAAATTCCTACAGGTAATTGGGATAGATGCCCTTTCACTCCTGGAATATAACTCTGCAATATAACTCAGTATAACTCTGGAAACATTAATGATAACAATCAGGCAAGACAAAGGAATACAGATTAGAAAATAGCTTAAATTGCCATTATTTGTGGATAGCATGATACTGAAGATAGACAACCAAACTATATTTGATAGGTAAACAACCAAAATACCCAAAAACTTCACCAAAAACTTCTAGATTTAATAACTAGATTCAGTAAAATAGCTAGATACAAGGTTAACTACCAAAAATCAATAGCCTTTTTGTACATGAACAATACAATCACTGAGAAATAAACTGTTGAGACAATTCTTTCTGCAATAGCATTCAAAGAAATTAAACACTTAGGAATCAATATATTAAAGGAAATAAAATTTCTACCCTGAAAATTATGGCAATCTAAAAAAAGAGAGAAAGGAAAAGCATCCCTTGTTCCTGGGTAGAAAGAACCAATATACTAAAAATAACCATACTTCCAAAAATGCTATAAAGACTGAATGCAATCCTCATTAAAATTCTAACAGTACATTTTATAGAGTTAGAGAAAACATTTCAAAACCTCATATGGGACCATAAGAGACCTAAATAGCAAAAGCCATTCTAGGCAACAATAGTAAGGCAGGAGGTATCACAATCCTCAATTTAAAACTATATTACAAAGCTTCTGTGAAAAACAACATGTCACTGGTAAAGCAACAGACTGGAGGATCAATGTACAGATTAGAAGATATATAAACAACTCCAGATATGTACTAAACCACCTCATCTTCGATAAAAGATCCAAATATCCTCCTTGGAGGAAATATAGTCTTTCTAATAAATAGTGATGGAAGAATTGAGTCTCGACTTGCTGAAGATTAAAACTAGATCCATATCCCTCCCCATGTACTAAATTAAATTCAAAATAAATTAAAGGTAGATTTTTCGGAAAACGTTGGTATAGGAAAAGATTTCATGAATAAAGCCAGTCACTTATTAATTAGCACAAAATATCAATAACTAGGATGTATTCCTATTACAAAAAAACCTTCTACACAGCAAGAAAAATCACCAACAGAGTGAAGAGACAACCTGCATCATGGGAAAAACCTTTCATCAGCTTTTCCTCAAACAAAGGACTACTATCTAAAATATATAAAGAAATTTACACAATTAGACCTCAAAAATGTAAAGACTCAATCCAAAAATGAGCATCTGTAATGAACAGATATTTTTCAAATGAAGAAGCAGAATCAGCAAATAAACATATGAAATAATATTCAGCATCACTGATCATTTGAGAGATGCAAATGAAAAAACACTGAGATTCCATCTCACTCCAGATAGAATGGCTGCTATGAAGAAATCAACTAATAACAAGTGCTGGTTCAGTTGTGGGGAAAAAGAAACTGTTATCCCCTAGTGGGAGTGTAGACTGATACAACCACTGTGGAAATCAGTGTGAAGTCTCAAAAAAAAAAAAAAAAAAAAAAAAACCCAGTAGGTTTCTTTGTTCTCTTCATTTTTATTTTAGTGCAGCTCTCTTCTTTTGGTTTTGCCCAGTGTTTTCCTTCAAAGTCACAGAAGCATCATCTCTGAAAATTGAGCAAACCTCCAGTGATGTTATAATATAAAGCAAAATGCATATTTGCTTTCTGCTTTTGGTTCCGGACACACAGCTCCAAAATTGTTGGAATCTCAAAAGTTGTAAAGATGCATATGGATGAAAGGACTAATGACTAGGATCTCTTGAGTAGCCTACAGATGGAGGATATTGTTCATGAGAAGGCAAAAAGAAAATTTAGAATTTTGAGACTTCTGGTCCTAGCCTCTCACACTCTGGAGAGAAAGGAGGGGCTGGAGACTGAGTTGGTCCCCAGTGGCAAATGAATCAGTTGACTGTGCCTGCGTAATGAAGCTTACATCCAAAGAGAACTGTTTCAGAGACTTTGAGTGTGAGGAGCTATAGAGTTCCTCAATTGTTTCATACTGGAGAGGCCATAGAGGTTCAATGTCCATGGTAATTTATCCGTTTCATCTCTTCCTTCTGACTCTCTTGTGAAACTCTTTAAAATAAATGAGAACTTGTAGGTAGGGCAAGTACTTTACACCACTGTTACATATCAATCAAAATGAGAGAAAAGTTCTTGACTTTGTTTTTACCTCCCTCTCTACCAGCTGGAGGCTAGAGTAGCTTGACTAGTACCCTTTCTGCCCCTCCTTCTCACTTTTCTTTGCTACCCCACAATGGAGAAGGATAAGCTGCTCCCTCTGGATGTTTAGCCATCATTCTTCTCCATCTACTTCAACACTAGCTCTTCTGTCAGTACTATGTCCTTCTCCTCATTCTGACACATTAGAAATTGCTGTCACCTTTTTGAAAAAGTGAGTGTGGGTAAAATTAGAGGTAGGGAGATATGGTTTCCTTGTTAATATTTTCAACTCGTGGGCCAAGGATTTAGCTCAGTGGTTCTGGTGCCTGTCTCAGAAGTGCAAGGGCCAAAGTTCGATCCCCAGTAGCCACATATAACAATATTGGGTGTGGAGACTCACGCTCACCAGCAATCAGTACCACATACCACAGTGCCAGGTGTGATGGCTCACTAACTGTAATCCCAGCGCTTGGGAGGCAGAGGTAGGAGGATTGCTGTGAGTTTAAGTCTGAACTCAGGGCCAGACTGAACTACAAAGTGAGACCTTGTCTCAAAAATACTTTTTTTTTTCAACTCCTATAGCTAGCCTTCCAGAAAATTTTGTGGTTTCAGGCCTTCCCCTCCATTAGATGTTTTTAGAACAGTTGAGTGTCTCTGAGCTCTGCACCAATCAGGGTCTGAACTTGGACCAAACAACAAGTCTTATCTACTATATAAATAGTGCCTGTATCTACTATATAAATAGCGCTCCCACATACTTTTTGTGTTAGTATAAGAAGCCTTCCTAAAATAATGATGTGCTTTGGTGGTCCTATAAACTGCTTGTGATTTATTGATCCAGTAAGTCTACTCAGGACTCATTCCAAATAATGCAGATGGAGCAGTAAGTTCCAAGGAGAGAGCAATAAACACTAGGGCTATTGGTATTGAAGAGTTCCAGGGAGCATTAGACAAGCAAGTTGAGGAGCAGAAGCCAGTATCCTGCAGAGGTGACCTACAGTGCACAGTATGAGACAAGAGTAGCCCTCAGTTGCAGTAACCAGCAGCTGGCCTGCCAGATGTTGGCATTCAGCATTATCTAGTTTCACCTGGTGACATCAAGACTGCTCACATACTTCCACTTTGCTGATTCATGATTTCTGTCTAAATGAACCAAAGGACCCCAGGCCAACCGGCAGCAAAACTGGAGGAAGGGGGGCATAAAACTTCCACTTGCAGCTGGCTGCAAAGAACGAGTTGGTGTCTGAAGCAGTGATAGCCTTAGAGGACTGAGCTCATAATTTATGACATCTCATGGTATCATGTCACACAAGGAGTAATTTTCTTTATGCTTTTCTAGATATTAATTTTTCCAGCACTTCCCAGAATGCTTAAGATAAATTATCATAATGAACTCCATATTTACTTATACTTAGTTTTGCTATCATGACTAACACAAAGTAAAACAAATAAAATGGATTTGTAGAATCAGAAGTAGAGTATATATTCTGTAGTATTTCTTTTCCTGATATCTCAAAAAACCTTTTAAATTTTTATATTTTAGAGTTCATTTT
>PVIR01031647.1:0-19263 GCA_004026965.1 Petromus typicus
CCAGGTGTCTGAGGCTTACAAATTCAAGCTTCTGACGGATTCTTAAGACAGTAAATGTAACTAGGGATAAAACAAGAACCATAAAGTAGTATTTTGTGGGATAAGAAAAAAGTCTCCTCCGTAACAAATTCCTCAGCATTTCAAATGACAATCAGAAACTCTCTCATGAAGGGCAATCTTCTAGACTGCAAATGCCAATGACTTTTCCTCCAGTCTTCTTTCTATCACAGCCTGAAGAGTTGCCAGACTACATTTATCAGGTGCACAAAGGCATTCTTGAAAGACAGAATGGCACTGAAAAACAAAAACAGAAATAAAATATTTGTAAGTACGATCTTTCACAGTATCTTATCAAGCTCAAAAATTGTTTTCTTTAGATGATTTCCGGGAAGATGGTGAGCAGCAAAGAAAGAAGCTCTTTGCAATTTACCATTTTCATATTGGAATATAGCAGCTTAAAGGAAAAAAAAAAGGAGGAAGGTAGGTATCCAAGACTCAGGAAAGACCTGAGACAAGAAGAGAAGCCTACAGAGAGAATGAAGAGAAAAGCTTTAAAGAAAAAGTCAGAGCCTCTCTCCCCAACTCTGGACTCTCAGCAGGCTGCTCAACCTGAAGACCACTGGAGACTTCTGTCGGCCCACAGACCCCCACAGAGAAACGGGCTCCTGGAGTGGAGCAGGGGTCACACTGGATGGTAGCAGCTGCTATTATCAACATGTATAAAGTGGTTCTGGACAGAGGATCAGCACCAGTCAAGTAAGGAAGCCCTACCCACCATCCCTAGTGACAGAGGATCCACATGCCAGTGGCTAGGGCTGCATCGAAAAACGATTAAGTTCCAAGTGCCCTGCCAAGAGCACCCACCCAGGATCACCACACGATATCCCCTTAGTTCCAGCTTCTTGTTCTCCAGATCACTGAGCCATGTTCCTGTGTTCCAGCTCCCTGTCAGCCATACTGAAAAGGTGACCAATGGAAGGGTGAAGAAAACCTGTGGACTACAACCATCAGTAAGTTTGTGAGGCCAGTGCCACCTACATGACACTGGACTCACTCCAGGGGAAGGGCAGTGGTATTTTAAACCCTATAGTAGTTCCTTGAGCTGAACTCATCGCATGTTAGTCAGAAGCCAGATTGACTGTCAGAGGATTATGACTATTTCCTTGCAACTAGTTAACTCCAGTCTGCTTGCTACTGCTCATATTGTCTACAGGAGATAGCAGGTCCATACCTTGAAGGGTCTTTTTGTTTTTTTTGTTTGGTACCAGGGATCAAACTTAGGACTAGGTACTTGGCAGGCAGGTGGCAGCACTGCTGAATAAAATACTTGGCCCCGTTTTTTTTATATTTTTGTTGTTGCTGTTGTTTCTTCTTTTTTCTTCCCTTTTTTTTCCCCCTTGTCTTCATTTTTCTTTCTTTTTCTATTTTCTGTCCTCTCTTTTATTCTTCCTTTTTCTACCTTTTTGTAGATGAATCTGTCCAATTTGGGATTTTTGCTTCTCTCAAATGTTCTTATTTTTATAGGAGTGGACAAATAGTCTCCTGATTGCCTATCACTGCTGGGTACCCCTATTCTTTTGTTCCTTTATCCTCTCTTTTCCTCCAATCAGTATCAGATTCCTGATACTGTGTTTTGTTCTTCCATATGTGTGTTGTTTTGTTCTTCCATATTTTTCCTGGTTTTTCTACTGTTATAGGAGAATGCACAATTTCTAGTTGTCCTGCTGCAATCAGTCTATTTTGTTTTGAATTTTTCCTTTCTGTCTCTTTTGTCCTCTACTTTCTATTAGCTTCCCAAGGCTTGTGTGATCTTTATATGCCCTCTGACCCTATTTCTAATCTTTTCCTCTCCTTCTATCTCTTTACTCTCCTATCTCCCTGGTGATCCTTTATTTCCAAAAGGTGATGGTACTACATTAAAGGGCCTGTATGTTGTAAACTGACTTGTGATTAGTTCTAAACTTTGGCATATTGTCACAAATCTAACACATGAAGCTAAAGGTATCAGAATACTGAATGCCACAGTTTGTCATTTTTTGTGCTATTGATGATACTGAGGTTTTTTTTTTTTTAAGACAGGGTCTCATTTTGTAGTTCAGGCTGGCCCTGAACTCACTATGTAGCCCAGGCTAGCCTCAAACTCACAACAATCCTCCTGCCTCAGCCTCCCGAGTTCTGAGATTACAGGTGTGAGCCAACATGTTCAGCACTGTGGTATGTAGTTACTGGGTGCTGTGCTTATAGGTGTGAGTCACCACACCTGGCATTTTGGACACCCGGCATTTTGGTATGTGGTTACCAGGGATCAAACTCAGGACCTGATACTTGCCCAGCAGATGCCAGAATCACAGAGCTAAATCTCCAGCTTCTGATTGATTATTTCAAGGTGATGTGATTGTTCAGTATCTTTCATTATGTACCAGAACTGAGATCACATACAGGCCATTACAGACCCAAGGAGGACAACCCAGGAAATAGTTGCTTTCTAATGGTACCAAATATTAGGAAGAAAGAGATTTGCAATAAGCATTGCCCAGATAGAAGGCCAAGAATTAAACAAAAAACCTCAGCAACAACAAAAAAATAGAAATGAGAAAAATTTCAAAAACCCAGATACACAGATCATCACCACAAAGGAATCAAGGGAAAAGGGAAATAGAGCAAACTGGAGCTCAATCACCAGAACTCTGAGCCAGTAACAAAAAAAGGATCCAGTAAAACAGAAATCAGAAATAGTTTCTCAGATAAAAAAAAAGAGAGATACTGTCCATAGTGAAAGATACAATTAATAACACAAAAGGAGAGATCAGGAACACGACAGAATCTTAGATTACAAAAATAATGAAATCTTTTAAGCAGCTTCAAACAAATTTCCAGAGGAGGAAAAACTCCAATGAGAGTTTTCAAAAAGGATGAATGAATGTGAAGTCCAAATATCAGAAATAGAAGATAGTACTGTATCCAAAGAACAGGACAGGAATAATTTTTGGAAAGTGACAAGGGACAACCCAGCAGCTTCTAGATAATGCAAAGAAGAACAATATTAGACTGATTTGAGTCAATGAAGAAACAGGAGACAGTGCAAAAGATATTTTAAAAAATGTTCACAGATGTAATGGCAGAAAACTTCACAGGAAAAGAATTTGACATACAGATAGATAACTGACGAATATAGGACTCCAAGTGGCTCTGATTTAAATAAATCTACACCTAGGCATATAATACTCAGGATTCCAGAAATCCAACAGAAGAATGAAATATTGAAAGCAGTTAGAGAAAAGAAACAAAGCACATAACAAGAAAGCCCTCAGAATCACAGCAGACTTTTCAATGCAAACACTTAAAACAGGGAAAGCCTGGAGTAAAGTACTCCATGTTTTAAAAGAAAACAGCCTCTTTTCTAGATTGATGTATTCTGCAAAACTGCCTTTACAAATTGACAGGGAAATAAAATACGTCCATGACAAAGAACACCTGATAAACTTCAGGAATGCCAAACTGTCACTCAAAAAAAAAAAAATAATGCTAAAGCAGAGCCAAGGATTTAGCTCAGTGATTCTGGCACCGGCCTTGCAAGCCCAAGGGCCTGGGTTTGATCCCCAGTAACCACATAAATAGTCCTGGGCATGGTGATTCATGCCCACCAGCAATCAGCACCACACACCACAATGCTAGGCGCGGTGGCTCATGTTTATAATCCCAGCACTCAGGAAGTGGAGGAAGGAAGATTGCTGTGAGTTCGAGGCTCACATGGGCTACATAGTAAGCTCAGGACCAGCCTGAACTATAAAAGTGAAACCCTGTTCCCCCCCCCAAAAAAATTTAAAAAGCTACAGCATATCTTAGAAAAAGACAGTGAATGTCACAGTCACATAAGACCTGGCAGAATGATTTCACTAAGCAAGGCAATAAACTGAATGGAAAGGGGGATAATTAAAAAATAAAAGAGCCAAGAACAGGAAAATGATGGCTAAATCAGTTATAACCATTAATGTAAATGACCTCAATACACCAATTAAAAGACACAGACTAGCAGAATGGATTAAGAAGAAAGATCCAACAATATGCTGTATACAAGAAACATACCTAATTGAGAAAAAAATCCACAGACTGAGAGTAAAAGGATGGAAAACAATTTTCCATGTGACAGGAAATTGCAAAAAAGCAGGAATGACTATCTTATTTGCAGACAAAGTAGATTTCAAACCAAAACTTATTATGAGAGACAAAGAAGGAAAGTATATCCTTGCACAGGGAACAATACAAGAGGAAGAAATGACATATATATATAAATGTTTATGCACCAAATTCTAGGGTACCCAACTACATAAAACAAATCATACTGGATATGAAAAGCCAGATAAGTACTTATACAATACTAGTAGGGGACCTCAACACCCACTGTTACAAATATACAGATCAACTTGGCAAAAATATCAATAATGAAATACTTGAATTGAACCACACTTTTTAACAAAGGGACTTAGTAGATGTCTACAGAATATTTTACCCCACAAAATCAGAATGTACATTCTTCTCAGCTGCTCATGGGTCATTCTGCAAAATAGACCACATGCTAGTTCATATAGCATATTTAAGTAAATGCAAAGTGATCTCCTGTATATTAGCAGACCATAGGGCCTTGAAACTGGAGATCAATAGCAAAATAAATTCACAAACACATGGAAATTGAATAACACTCTCCTGAGCAACCAATGGGTCAAAGATGAAATTAAACAGTTTCTCCAGTTAAATAATAATGACAATATCATATACAGGAATTTAAGAGAGACAATGAAAACAGTTCGATGAGGGGAATTCACATCAATGAACACCCATACTAGGAAAACAGAGCAATCTCAAATAAACAACCTAATGCTGAATCTCAAGCTACTGGAAAAGAAAATGAAAGACAAACTCAAAGCTCATCCTATGGAGGAAATGATAAGGATTAGAGCACAAATTAATGAAATGGAGATTAAGAAAACGATACAAAAAAAATCAACAAATCAAAGAGTTGGTTCTTCGAAAGGATAAATAAAATTGACAAACCTTTAGCCAACTTTAACAAAGGAAGCAAAAAGCACAAATCCATGCAATCAAGAGTGAAAAGGGGGAAGTCAGCACAGATCTAGCAGAGAAGCCCAGAGGATAATAAATACCTTTGAGAATGTGTACTCTAATAAGATGTAAAACACAGAAGAAATGGATAGATTCCTAGACACATATGAACTTCCAAAGCTGAACAAGATATAAAAATGTTAAGTACCCCACATCAATCTGTGAAATTGAAAATGAAATTAAAACCTATCCTTAAAGAGACATCTGGTCCTGATGGCATTAGTGTTGAATTCTACAAGACTTTTATAGAAGAATTAATGCCACTACTTCTCAAACTCTTTAATGAAATAGAAAGGGAAGCAGTACTCCCAAATTCATTCCTGGAAGCAATTGTCACCTTGATTCCAAAAGCAAAGAAAGACTGAACCAAAAAAGAGAACTACAGACAATTCTCTCCAATGAACATATGCAAATATCCTAAATAAGATGCTAGCAAACAGAATACAGAGGATCATCAAGAAGATCCTGTCTCCTATATAGTGTATACAGGCATAACCTCTAAATACAAGATCCCCTGTCCCCTGACAAGATGGATTCAACCTAAGGATGCAAGGATGGTTCAACATACATAAATCAAAAAATGTAATACATTATATTAATAGACTCAAGGATAAAAACCATATGGTCATCCCAATAGATGCAAAGAAAGTATTTGACAAAATCCAACACCCATTCATGATCAAGACCCTACAGAAAATTGGAATAGATAGTCTTTATCTCAACCTGATGAAAGCTACTTATGAGAAACCAATAGCAAGCATCATAGTAAATGGTCAAAAGCTGAAACCTTTCAGGCTAAAATCAGGAACAAGACAAGGATGTCCACTATCACCACTCCTGTTGAACATAGTGCTGGAATCATATGCCACAGCAACTAGACAAGAAAAAGGAATAAAAATAGGAAAGGAAGAGATTAAGCTGTCTTTGTTAGCTGATAACATGATACTCTATGTAGAGGATCCTAAAAATTCAACCGCAAGGCTGCTAGACTTAATCACCAGATTTAGTAGCGTAGCTAAATACAAGATCAAGACTCAAAAATCAATAGCCTTTGTATACATGAACAACAGACTCATTGAGAGAGAAACTGGAGAATCAATTCTTTCCACAATAGCATCTAAAAAAAAAATGAAGTATCTAGGAATCAATCTAACAAAGGAAGTGAATGATCTCTATTATGAAAACTGCAGCATTCTGAAAAGGGAGATTGAAAAGGATATCAGAAAATGGAAAGACATTGCTTGTTCCTGGTTAGAAAGAACTAATATCATCAAAATGGCTCTACTCCCACAACTACAATACAGATTCAATGCAATTCTGATTGAAATCCCAACAGCATATTTCACAGAGCTACAGAAAATAATCTAAAAATTCATCTGGAACCAGAAGAGACCTAGAATAGCAAAAGTAATTCTAGGCAACAAGGACATGGCAAGGAATATCACAACCCTCAACTTGAAACTATACTATAAAGCTACTGTGATTAAAACAAACAAACAAACAAAAACAAAAAATAGCATGACACTGCCAAAAAGAAAAAAAAACAGACCCAACTACCAATGGAACAGACTAAAAGATGTAGAAACAATTCCAGAGATACTTAGCAACCTCATCTTTGACAATGGAGCCAAACACTCTAAATGGAGCAAAGACAGCCTCTTTAGCAAATAGTGCTAGAAAAACTGGGTTTTAACCTTTCAAAGACTAGAGCAGGATCCATGTTTCTCACTGTGCAGTACACTAACAGTAAAGTGGATCAGAGACCTACGTATTAAGAGAAACACTAAACCTGCTGGAAAATAGGTTAGGTAGAACTCTTGGAGACACTGGCATGGAGGAAAGACTTCATGAACAAAGTCTCAGCAGCATGAGAACTAGCAGAAAGAATCAACAACTGATAGCTCATCTTATTAAAAAGGCCAAGAGAAATCACCAACAGAGTGAAAAGACAACTTACAATACGGGAAAACATTTTTGCCACCTGTATCTCAGACAAAGAGCTAGTTCTAGCTAGCATATATAGAGGACTTAAAAAAACCACCACCCTCAATTCAAGGAACCAGTTCAAAATAGAGCATTTGAAATAAACAGACACTTCAAATGAAGTAAAAGCAGCTAAGAAACATGAAAAAATCCTCAACATCATTGGTCATTCAAGAGATGCAGATGAAAACAACATTGAGAGTCCATCCCACTCTACAAAGAATGGCTGCTATCACAAAATCAAGCAACAAACGCTGGTAGGGCTGTGAGGATAAAGGAGCCTTTCTCCATTGTTGGTGGGAATGTAGAGTGGTGCAACCACTGTGGAGATTCCTTTAAAAACTAGGATTTGGGCCAGGGATTTAGCTCAGCGGTTCTGGCACCTGTCTTGCAAGTGCAAGGATCTGGGTTTGGTCCCTGGTAATGACATATACCAATACTAGGTATGGTGACTCACACCCACCAGCAATCAGTACCACACACCATAGTACTGGGTGTAGTGGCTCACACCTGAAACAGAGGCAGGAGGATTGCTGTGAGTTCACAGCAGAGCTCAGGGCCAGCCTGAACTACAAGGTGAGACCCTGTCTCAAAATAAAACAAAACAAAACAAAACAAAAAGATAAATAAAAACAACCCTAGGATTGGTGGTTCAATTTAACCCTGCTATTCCCCAACTAGGTATATACATTAAAGAATTAAAAGATTCATATTACATAGACATACGTGCACCCATATTTATAGCAACTCAGTTTGTAATAGCTAATTCTTGGAAACAATCAAAATGCCCAACAACAGCAGACTGAATAAATATTTTTTTAATAAAGTAGAGTAATACTCAGCTGTTAAGAATGATGAATTTGAGTCACTTATACTCAAATGTATGTCCCTTGAGGACATATTCATAAGTGAAATAAATAGGACACATATCTGTAAATACTGTATCATTTCTCTGATATGAGAAACTAAAGGTGTAAATGAGTTCCAAAATGTATTATAGGTATTATGAAATAGGTTGAAAATGTTCAAAAGGAAAACAGAGGGTAGGATAAAGTAAAAAAGGAAAAGAAAAAATTTGAAAAAAAGGAAACAAAGGTTATATATATAGAGGTGGGGGGATTGTGAGAAAGGAAGGAGAATGGGAAAAAATGAGAATCAAGGTGTGTCGAGTCCTGGTACAAACTCTCAATGTTAAACATGATCATAATGTATATATAATATACCAATAAAATCAATTTTAAAAATTATTTTCTTTGCTATGAGGCCAGATGTCAAAAAAAAAAAAAAAAAAAAAAGTGCATTAATCAGGGGAAAAGAGGTAGGTAGTTTTATAGGAAGCCTAGCTTCTAGTATTAGAGTCCTAAATTGGAGTTCAGGAGAAACAAATCTTAGTATGAAGATGTCCCAAGATCTTACAACAAACACTTGCCTTTTCAGGTATACTAAAGGGTAAAAACATAGATAGTGAGGCTATATTTATCAAACCAGCCACAACTGGTGTGTTTTTTCACACTATGCCAGTTTCAAGGATGCTCTTTGTCTTAAAATTGCTACTCAACTAAGTTTGTTTTGACATGGAGGAAGCAGTGGCATCAGCAATAGTCATGAAGATTTGAAGAATTAAGTCTATCTTGCTTGGCAGTCATTCAAGATGGTGATGAGGGACACTCTTAGAAATGACAGTGACTTCCACGAAATCCTGAAGAAAGGGCAACTTAACTGAGTTCTCAAACAAACAAATAGGCTCAACTGAAACCTGCCCAGATTGTGCTGGGCAGATCTCATATTCACAGTTAGCTCTATGCCAGGTGTTAAAGAAACACAGAACCTACACAACCCAACACCACCTTGCACTTTCTATTTTGGTTGTAAAGCCCTTGGGAAAAATACTAGTTGTTTATAAATGTAACTTATCACAGCGCTTGTCTATATTCAAATTTCAGGATCCCAACCAACCGTTAGTATGGGACATGCTTATAAAAATTAAATATTGTATGCTTTAAACAATTTTGTAACCTGGCAATAAATTCTATAACTAATAGATGGTGTTCTAAAACAGAGTCAAATAGCACTGATTTTATCTGCACCAGATATATAAAGATTTAAAACAAAACAAATACTAGAATTAATTCTGAAACTTTTAAATAAATTGTCAATATTAACAATGTAACTAAAAATAAGTAACTGGCCATTACTAGTAAAGACTAATGTAAATAAAGTATTTAGACTTTTTACCCTGGTAGTTTAAGCACAGTCTAGGTGAATTAGCTCTCTGGCCCCAGGTGACATCCTGCAGCATCATTCAGAGTGCCTTTCATACGATCAGGTCTCTTAACGTTCTCAGGCATCCAGCAATGGTAACATGTCCCATGTGGCCTTATTCTGTGGCATGAAAACACAAACGTGACGGGATAAGAACACACACACACTTCTAGTATACACATACTCAAAACATGCTGGTGAATTAATCTTACATATTTACTTGTTTTTTTCTCAGAATTATGGCTGGCCAATTGATCTGCTTTAAAGTTTCCTTTTTTACAATCTTTTTTTTCCTTATGCTATCTTTGTGAATTGCTAAAGGTCTGAAAGATCCTAGAATATAAGGGGTGTGTATGTGTGTGTGTGCGTGTGCATGTGCGTGTGTGTGTGTGTTTGCTTGTTGTGTTAATGGTTGGACTTGAGGCCTCTAGCATACTAGGGATGTGCTCTACCACTAAGCTACATCCCCAATCATAGATTCAGTTTTTTGAAAGAAAAGCTAATAGCATTTTTCAAAACATGTGCCCAGAACAGCTAAAAGGTTTGGCACGGTGGGAAATCCAGCATCTCCAATCCTCCCAGCAGATTAGCAATGAAGCTGCAACTGCAAGAGCCAATGGTCTTCTTTCCCTCATCTTGACGACTATGTCACTGCAAACCTTGATTAAAAAGCAAACAGTTCTACTAAAATACTTACAAATTTCTACTACTAAAGCATCAAAACATCAAACAGTAAACACCGTACATGACCCCTGCCTCTTACTAGTTCCAAGAATTTTCAGAAGTCTCCATCCGGTCACAAGCAAACCTTAAAGCTGAGGCCGCAGAGAAGTGGCCTCAGAAGCAAACATCTGGACAAAGTGCACGTCCCTAATCCCAGCTCCTCTGGAGACTGAGGCAGAAGGTTCCCAAGTTTGAGGCCAGCCTGGGAAATTTAGTGAGACTTTATCTCAAAATGAAATTTTATGTATGTACATGTGTATGTACTTTTTGTTTGTGTTTGAGACAGGGTCACACTTTGTAGCACAGGCTGGCTTTGAGCTCACTGTGTAGCCCAGGCTGGCCTCCAACTTCCATGATTCTCCTGCCTCAGCCTCTCAAGTACTGGGATTATAGGCATGCACCACCAGGCCTGGCTATCCAAATGAAATTTTAAAACCTGAGGATATAGCTCAGTGGTAAAATGATTGCCTAGCATGTGAAGCCCTAGGTTCAAATCCTAGAGCTGCAAAAATCACACAAACAAAAAAACCAGTATAGACATTAGAAAAATTAATACTAGAAAAGCACTAAACAAGCAGACATAGGTGGGGGAGTGGGACCTACTTTCCAGAGTTGATATATTGTAAAATATTGATTCCAACAAAAATTAATATTACAAGTCTTACAAAGAAATACAAAACCTGGCCCAATATCAGGGGGGAAAGTGGTTAATAAAAACCATTTATAGAAGCCTAGGTATTGCAGTTAGCAGACACTTTAAATGAACTATTATAAACAGATTCAAAGAACTAAAGAATCAAATAAAATTCAGATAACGGTATCTAGCCAAATGGAGAATTTCTGTAAAGACAGTCTATAAAAAAGAACCAGCAGAAAGCTAGGACTGAAAAGAGTCCTAGCTCTTACTAATTGAACTAAAAACAGTGATGAAAGGTGTAGACAGTAAGTTTGAACCAATAGAAGAGTCAGGGAAGTCAAAGACAGGCTAATCGAGACAATCCAATCGGAGTTAGAAAGAGAATTCTGAGAAATGACGAGTCCCAGAGAGAAATGAAAACAGCATATCAAATGGCCCATAGGAGTCCCAGAGGAAAGCAGAGAGAAATGGGGGCAGAAAGAACAGTTCAATAATGCTTAGATTCCCCCAAATTTGACGCTTAGAAATTCATCTGTACAACCAAACAGCTCAAAGGGATCTACCCATGCAAAACAGAACGGCAACTTCAGTGGTTTCTTACAAAGCTAAAAGTAGACCAACCATTCAACCTACTAATCACGTCCTGGGTTTTTCACCAAGAGAGATGAAACTATGTGTCCATACAATAACTTGTACAAGGAACTTCATAGCAACTTAAGTCATAACTGCCAAGTTTTTGACGCAACCAAGATGCTCTTCCGTGGATGAATGGATAAACAAATTATGTTATATTCACACAATGGGATACTATTCAATGATCAAAGGAAAGGGGTTATCAAGTCACAAAAGACATGGAGGGATTTTGAGCACTTATTGCTAGGTGAAAAAAGCTAATTTGAAAAAATGACAATACTGTGTTTCCCTAACCACCTGATATTCTGAAGAAAGCAAAGCTACAGAGGCAGTTACAGGTTAGTGTGTGTCAGAGGTCTGGTGGGAAGGGAGGATGAGGTGGACAGGGAGGGACAGATGGAAGGTTGCTAGAAAGTAACTTAATCCACATGAAGAAATAAAAAAGCAGCAGTAAAGTGTGATGGGAGGGAAACAAAGATAATATAATATAAATGTACTTTCCTGCCTAATACTTTTCTCATCTGATTTAAAAGACAATTGCAGGAACTCATGATACTTTTGATGGTATATATTTATCAGTCCAGCCAGCTGAGAAGACAAATAATCAAAATAAATTTTAATGAGTCATTTTAACAACAACATCTATAATATTCTCATAAGTAAAGGTGGGTGAAGAACTAGGAGAATATGATTCACAGAGAAAGGATTTTCATGAAGACACACAGCTAAAAGGGAAGTAAAGCTGGTCATGGTAACTACATGGTAGTGCAAAAACCAGTCATCTCAGCACTCTGGAGAGCTGAGGCAAGAGAATCACAAATTCAAACCCAGCCTGGGCAATTTAATGCGATGTTGCTTCTAAGTAAATAAACAAATAAATAACTAAATAGGTGGCTGTTGAAGTAGCTCAATATGGAGTCTGTTTTTTGTTTTTTTTTTTGAGACAGGGTCTCGCTTTGTGGTTCAGGCTGGCCCTGAGCTCAGCCTCAAACTCACATCACAGCAATCTTCCTGCCTCTGCCTCCTGAGTGCTGGGATTACAGGCGTGAGCCACCACGCCTGGCACTGTGGTATGTGGTACTGGTTGCTGCTGGGCGTGAGTCTCCATGCCCAGTATGGTATGTGGTTACCGGGATTGAACCCGGGCCCTTGCGCTTGCAAGACAGGCACTGGAACCACTGAGCTAAATCCCCGGCCCTCAATATGGAATTTAATCACTAGTACTATAGACAGGGAGAGGGAGGAAGGAGAGAGAGGCTGAGAAATGTGCATGTGCTAAAATACTTCATTGCAACTTCACTCACAAAAACTTCTTGGCTTAAGTAAAAAACACAACCTAGAAAAAAAAGATGAAGCAAAATAACTCATGAGAAGGAGAACCAGTGCCTGAAACAATGGTTCTTCGTGTGTGAATTTGCAAAACTGAGACCAAGAAGTGCAACTGTACTAATTTCTGGAAATAGACTCTGGTTTCATACTGCCAGTAATGAGGAAACCTAATCAGGGAAGGGGACAATGAGAAAAGTGTCATGTGCCCCTCGGGTGACCATTTGGTCACTAGAAGTATCCCAACATAAATGCCTTATACCTCAAGCAAGGTAAGGGTGTATCTGAGTAGAAAGGCACAAGAAACGATCACAGGGAGAAAGAGGAAGGGGACAGCAAGTAAAACTGAAAAGCAGATGGAAGAGAATCAGCTGATTATACAGACCCAAGGATCCCAGACTGACAATACACAAAGAAAGACAGACAGAAAGAGTTCTATTTACATCACAGGATCTTCAAAAGACTCAGGAACTGGTGACATGGATACCTCTGAAAGGAGGTTTGGCAGCTGTTTATAAAGCAGTTGGATCTCCACCTCGAACATGGCAAAGACCCAAGATTGAGAGTTGCCAGGCATAGTTGCCAAGCAGGGCCAACTCAGGTACAATGGAAGTAGCATTCCAGTCAGCAAACAGAGGTCCCAGACATGATGAACACTGACCTCTCCTTCCCCATTTCCAGCTTACTTGTCGCTATTAGGGCTCAGAACTTTGTCGAGCCAACGAAGGAATTTCTTTATTAAAGAATGCAACTGAGTGAAGAAAAAAATAAATAAATATGCTGCTTACTTTGGGAGATCAGTGAGGGTTTAAAGGAAATAGACTGCAGGAAAAAGAAAACTACCAATCATTACTTATAGAGATAAGAGATGATTTTCATTAAAAATACATAGATGAGGAAGAATATATGTTCTAAAGACAACCAGAACCATACATTCAACCCTGTTCTTCTGCACTGTGACTGACATATCCTAGGCAAAATATAGTCGTATTCCTTCCCCTTTCAGTTTAGGTGGGCTGATGATTTTGTTGACCAACAGATTTTGGTAGAAAATTGTATAACAGTCATGATAGGCCACATGAAACAGTCTCCACCTGGCAACCTTGGGGAACTTGCACCCCCAAACCTTCTGTTAGAACAAGCTTTCACCACACACATTGCTATGTGGAGAAACAAGATCTGGTAACCTAGTCAATATTCCCAAGGAAAGCCAGCCTTTCCTCTGGTCCAAGCACCATTAGGACCGTGAAGAACCCACTGAGTGACATCAGTCTTAACCACAGAATGTGTGAACACAAAACGCGATGACCATGCTATTTGTTGCTACATCTGACTGAGGTGTTTTGCCTCAGAGCAACAGAGGATGAGAACAAACAGGAAACCACAGGACACCTAACAAATAAAAAATTAAAAATTCATGACATCATGGCAGAAAGGAACAACTCAACAGAAGATAAACTAGAAAAAAGTCTCACAAGGTTAAACAAACAAGCTGGTGGAAAAATAAGAGAAAAAGGATGGCACCATGAGATCCATTATCTAAATAATAAGAGCTCCAGCAGGAAAAAAGGAAGGATATCATGAATTAAATAGCTCAAGAATCCTTCCCATAAATGAAGGAATTATTTTCCAGTTTGCAAAATCCCCTGGGGTCCTGGCACAATGGATAAAATCAGAACTATACAAGGAGGAACTCATGTATCGGTCATAAAATGTCAGAGAGCTGGGGAAAGAGGACCGCACAGGCTTCCGGAGTGCGGGGAGATGAAGTCACGGATCATGGATTCAAAATCCAGCCACAGAAACCAAGAAACAACAAAGAAGCAAGTCCTTTAAAGTACAGATGGAAACTGAATCCCACATGAGAATTCTTATAGCCAGGGGACCTACTAATCAAAGGAAGAGTAAAATAAAGACATCTGAAGGTGAGTACCTCAACATATTTGCTTGTATGCATTTCTCTCGGGAAGCTACTGGAAAATGAGTCTGATTGTCACTCAAATAGTAACCAAGAAGCTATCAGGAAGAATCAGAAGACAGATCTGATATAGGTAGAGAAAAAGGGAACCCCCCCGGACCATGGTGAAAGGCCATCAGACACTAGCCTGGGCAGCCCGGGGCCTTGGCAATGTTTCCATGAGGCAAAACTTGTGGGATATTCCTGGGAATAAGCTGAAAGCCAACTTAAACAACTGGCAGAACACGGAGCTGCATTTGGGATAACTCCTTTAAAATATAGCCAAGGAAGGGAGTGAGAGGTATAATTACAGACTCCAAAGAAATCAGTCACAAAGGGATGAAAAACGCAAACATTACGTACCCCCGTGGCTTAAATCTGTAGAACAGTAGTGATGTAAATACTATTTATCAATTCAGATTCAACAAGACCATGTTCAAAGCCCTGGGTTCCACCTCCAGCCTGGGAGTAAAGGGATGGAGAGACAGGGCCAGCAAGCAGAAGGAAAGATGGACACGGACAGAGGTACATCTCAGATGTAGCAACATGGGAGCATGTTCCAGATCACTTTGATGCTGGGAAATAAAAGCCTATTTCTAATTTTATTTTACTACCAACGTTTTATGGTTAACAGGTGAACATGATAGAAATGGCAAAGCCATGATAAAAGGTACAACCCAGCGTAGGATTATTTTCACAGTGATAAATACATAAGGATATTCCTCTAAGAAAGGATCCCAAACCACTAGTTATCAGACTTATATTTTAGCTTTTAGTAAGCACAAATGTGAGGGGACCTGCACTGTAGAAAATAAGAGAAACAGGATTCAGAATTTAGCTCAATAGTACCATACCTGGCTCATAAGTTCAAGGTCCTAAGTTCAAATCCTGGTACTGCAAAAAACAAGAAAAGAAAATCAGAGCAATAGTGATATTCCAAAATCCACTAGCGATGCCTAGCATGAACTTCTATATTTCAAAATGAACCACAGTCTACAAAACCATATTTATCGCAGTATCACATACCTGCTAGTATAAGTTAATTTAAAGAAACACTGCTGTATAAACAAGAAAATGGAAAAAAAAAAGTTTAAAGAAATGAACAACAGGTGGCTCAGGCTGTATTTTTCTAAACTCCTCTTATAATAAAAAGAAAGGCAACAGACAGACATAATGGTACACAACTGTAAAGCCAGCTTTGGGAGGCTGAGGGATGAAGATTATGAGTATGAGGCCGGCCTGGGTGATTCAGTAAGACCTTGTCAGAAGGAAAGGATGGGAAAAGAGAGGGCAGGAAGGAGGGAGGGATACACGCAGCCAAAGAGGAAAAGCAAAAATGTGAGGGCTACAAAGAAATAATGCATGTCTTAGGAATTAATAAGTGTACTATTATTTAAAGAGGTTGAAATACTCTTTCATTAAAAAAACAACACATGCATATGCACACACATCTTTGTATACATGTGTGCATGTGTGCATACACCTGATCTATACTTTATTGCTCTCTGCAATAGGAGTAGTCTAAGTTCACTCTGCTGGCTGTCAGTCCCAGGAAAGCGTCCTGGCTCAACTACATCAATATTCCCAGGAATACTGAGGCCAGGGAAAAAAAATCCAGGCATTAAGGTTGAGGCCAAAACTGAACAAGTGTCCAGGATCTTGCCTCTGTGAGGCATCCCTAATGCCACCTGAAGGCACAGGGATCAGAGGAGACCACCCCAGAGGCCTGCTGCTCGGCCTGTTCTTTCTGCCATCTGGGTCTTTTTCCCCCTCACATGCTCTTGAGGCACTGGCCTCCTCCCTGCCTGGGCTTGGCTTCCAGAGGCGCTCTCTGATGCCCAGCTATGATCTCTCACTCCTTAGGGAGCTACTCAGCCTCTGAGGCCTTGCACCGACACAACCAGGGCCTTATAAATGACTGACCCTCTACACTGGTCAACGAAAGCTCTTAGGGTCTTCCTTTCTTAGCATTATGATTTAAAATACCAAGTTCTAGTAGGATGAGGTGCTATTGGCAAGCTGAGGCAGGAGGGTTCCAAGTTTAAGGCCAGCCTGGGCAACTTAGCAAAACCTGTCTCAAAAATATTAAAGGAAGCAGGAAGGTAGCAGAGTGGTACAATGCAGAGAAACTGGGGCAGGGGATGACTCCACTGCTTAGGCTGCTGTCTCCCACAATTCGCTCTAGCCTTTCTTAGAACCCATCAAAGAAACATGAAGTAATTACAAACCTTTTATGATAAGCACTGGATTCTTTTCTAGTCCCCCTTTGCAAAGGGGACTTTCTGGATGAATGTTACAATGGAAGCTAGATTGTGCACCTTCAACACAGAAAGGCACAACCGTGTGTCCCCTCTTCAGAACCTCACTCAGATCTCAGTGCCAAGCACAGAGAATCACCAGTAATATTTGTTGAAGGGTAAAGTCTCTCAATTGCCACGTTTCTTTGCTACAGTCAACATTCCTTTCAACTCCTAGTTCCCTACACTTGCAGGTACCAGTGAAATCTAAACGCATACTTTTTTTTTTTCTTTTCACAGTGCAGGGCATGTAACTCCAATCTTGTGCATGTCCTAGCTCTAAAAGTCTAAAGATAAAATAAAATAATAATACATGATTAAAAAAAAAAACACTTCAAACCCCTCCAACACAAAGAATATAGTTGAAGGAATAGCATCAAACAGTTGAAACTTAGAGAAGTTGCATTCCCAAAGCTGGGAAAGGGTAGAATAAGGCTGAGACAATCTAAACCATAGAGCAGCGGCTGCTGGAGCCCAGGATAAACCACAGCAATGCCTCTAGTGTCTGAGAGAACTCATTTTCAACCTACAACCTGCCAGGCTTCTGGTCCAATGGATACAGAATAAAAGCATTTTCATGGAGTCACTTCTCAGCATCTTACTGCAATAAGTATGCCACCAGGGGCTGGGGAGTTAGCTCAGTGGTTCTGGCGCCTGTCTTGCAAGTGCAAGGACCTGGGTTCGATACCAGGTAACCACATACCATACTTGGCGTGGAGACTCACACCCAGCAGCAACCGGCACCACATACCACAGTGCTGGGCGTGGTGGCTCACAGCTGTAATCCCAGCACTTGGGAGGCAGAGGCAGGAGGATTGCTGTGATGTGTGAGTTTGAGGCTGAGCTCAGGGCCAGCCTGAACCACAAGGCGAGAACCTGTCTCCAAAAAAAAAAAAAAAGAAGAAGTATGCCACCAAATACTGATTCCAAGGAGTATTCTACCAGGTAACTATGACAGTAATAAGAAGAGCACCAGCACTGTACTGCGTGATGTCCCTCCAGGAACTCTTCCAAGCGACTCACCTACGTCAGCTAGAGTCTCCATCAGAATCCCACACAGGAAGTACTAGTTCCAAACAGGAAAACTGAGGCATCAGAAGGTCACCTAATTTCCCAGAGTCATATAATTAAGCCAAAGTCTAGGATCCGAAGCAATGCAATCTTGCCCCCAAATCTGCCATTTATTGCTTATCAAGAGAAAGATGGAGGACCCAGAAATCACTCAAGGGACATAATATGAGAGAGAGGCATCAGAAATCCTAGGATTGTGCAGAAAAGAGACCTCAAAATGACAGCTACGGAAGGATACTTGGAAGAAATCAGGAGAACAAAATCAAGGAAGTGAATGGCTCCAGAAGATGTTTTACAAGGAGACAAAACAAAATCTTTCTTAAACACGAATGTATTTACAGGAGACTGACAACTATGGCAGAAATCAGAATCAAATGAGTAAAATATACACAGAAAACAATAACAAAACATGAGACTAAGCTGGGCACGGCAGTGCGCATGCGTCATCCCGATCACCTGGGAAGCTGAGCGAAGAGGATGCCGAGATTGCACAAAGCCTGGGCAATCAAGAGAGCTCTTGTCCCAACATAAAACATAAAAAGGGCCAGGAATGCAATTTAGTGGTCCTGTGCCCCTGGGCCTATCCTCTGTACCACAGGGGTAAAAGAAGAAGAAATTAAGTCTGAGGAACACAAAAAAGCAAAACAAAAGGATAATCATGGTATCCTATGCTCAGCGTATATACGTACGGTTGAAATATAAACACTGATTACGGTGTAACAAATATGACAACACACCTAAGAGCTCTGTGCTGTTTTCATAATGGATCCCAGGGCACTCTTCATCCTTTTCACTCCCATTCTATTATACACAGTGCAGTTTGCCAGGAGCTACATTATGAGATTTCTTAACAGGAAACTGTTTTCCATTAAGCCAAACATTAAACTGATTTCATAAAAATATAAAATATAGCTATTCACTCAATTTATAAAAAAGATTCTCATAAAAATAACATGTTTAGGTCTTGTCATTGTTACTTTTCACAAAATTTTTTTTTTTTTTTAGGTTTTTTTGAGACAGGGTCTCGCTTTTGTGGTTCAGGCTGGCCCTGAGTTCAGCCTCCAACTCACATCACAATCCTCCTGCCTCTGCCTCCCGAGTGCTGGGATTACAGGCGTGAGCCACCACGCCCGGCACTGTGGTATGTGGTACTGGTTGCTGCTGGGTGTGGGTCTCCACACCCAGTATTGTTATGTGGTTACCGGGGAATCGAACCCAGGCCCTTGTGCCTGCAAGACAGGCGCCGGAACCAC